>CAAKHF010006974.1:5826-17818 GCA_901007745.1 Hippocampus kuda
TAAACCCGCCACAACCCACCTCTACCCACCCACCACGTAGACGTATATTTTGGGGCTCATGACAGACAGCTGTTGAAGAGTATTCCCGGGCCAAATCTTAATCCCAATAAATCCCTGGGCATGTCTTAATGTCTTGTTTGGAAATCAACAAACTCATAAATGCGGTCATTCATACCTCACTGTATAACATCATTGTGAGCAGCCTAAGCCTGATTGTCATTCTGCCATCTGAGAGATCCCGGAATGCAGAGAAATAATGTGGCAATGATGTCATAATTGGACACATTGACTCAGCATCCATTTGGATTGCCATGATATCAAACTTAGTACTGCCTACAGACTCAAGGGACAATGTTCATGGAGAATGGTTAGATTCTGTTTTTGTTTTTTTTCCTCTCTCCTATTGTTTTCCTTTCACATCTAAAAACTCGGGGTGCTAAAAACCGAACCACCAGGCTTCGCGTTCTTTCCCCCTTCTGTTGGTCATTGTTTTTGTTCATGTTTCTCCGGACGGGATGTAAATGGGAAGGTACATTCCTTGTGTGTTTTACATACGTGGCCAATAAATCAGATTCAGATTCTGTATGTTTTGATGTTTAATTAATGGAACACACTTGCCAAATGAAAATGTGAAACGTGAAAGGGGCAATACAAAAGCTAGAGCTATTACCCCATTATTATGAACTTGTGGAGTGGAGTAACCAAAAAATCATTTATTCATTCATTCATTCGTTCATTTTCTGCTTTTATAAATGTTCACTAGTCAAAGTGAGTCAAATAAAGAAGATAGTATAAAGTCAATAAATGTCACGCAAGAGAACAGCGTACATTATGTTTGACGATTAACATCCCGATCACCAAAGTCCAAGTAACAATGCATGAATAGGAAAAAAGCGATTTTTATTTTGAATTTCTATTCATGGTAATTTGGTTTATTTGAGTATAAGGATATAAAACTAAACACTGCTGTTTCATTTGACAACATCTTTTTTTTTTAATCCCAGAAATATTTTGCGGCTGTATTACATTTAAAATTTGAGAAAAAAAAAACGTCTGATCATTTTCATCCGATACCAATCAGATGATGAGCCTCAATCTCTGATCATGTGATCAGAGTTGGAAGTCGGGACAATTCTAAAATTAGTGTGTGTGTGTGTGTGTGTGTGTGTGTGTGTGTGTGTGTGTGTGTGTGTGTGTGTGTGTGTGTGTGTGTGTGTGTGTGTGTGTGTGCGTGTGCTCGTCTTCCCTTCTGGCGATATTATGAGTGAAAATACCTGCTGACGCACAACAGCCAGACTCAGAGGTCAAACACTTAACAGCTTTGCTCTCATTGATTCATGGCCTCGGGTCCAGTCAAGTGCAAACACTCCATGTGCATGTAATTGAGATACAGACGGAAAGTCAGACATCAAGCGTGTTTACATTCTGTCGCATGGTCTGTTATGCTGCGTGTCTGCACTCAACCTGCTGCTTTTGCCCCAACCAGAACTTTCGGCTCGTCTTTGTTTCGTGGCCTGGGGCCACAGCCTCCAGGTGTTAACATGAGGCACGCAGAGTTAAAGAACAATAGATATGCCTCCAGGTAATACTCCGATGCCTTTGAGAAACAAGGGAAAGTCTCCATGTGGGTATGGGGGAGTGTGAGAAAGCAGCGCTGGATGAGGGACAGAGGATGGCGATGTAACAAGGGAGCAGATTTAAGTTTGGGAGAAGTGTGTTTCTGTTTCTCACACAGCCGAAAAAGGGGAAGATGTGTCACGAATGCGATTTACAGTAAACAAGAATCCAGAGCACCCCGCCCCCTATCTACCTTATCTTCCCAACTCCTATCAAACAAACAAGGAAGAGTGAGAGAGTTTACGGATAGAGAGATGAAAGAAGGTGAATGACAGGAAGGGCAGGTAATGATGTTAAAGTGATGATGGGTGTTTTTCTGGCTTTTGCGATTACAGCAGTTGTTTGCGAGGAATCGCTCTCGACGCATGCGGGAGTATGTTTGTGGGGCTTTCTTTGAACAACATCAAACACATTTTATTTAACAAGCACCTCTTCTGTAAGAATCGTTAGTGTGAGATAATCCAGGTGGGTGACAAAGAGCCTCTCTTAAGTGTTCTCCATTGACAGTGCCGCTTCCTATTTGGAACACAAGAGGGCTGCCAAAAGGGCTGCAGTCACTTGGGAAACAAAGAACAATTCCTTGAAGCAGTGACTGTGCAGGACTTTTGACCAAGGAAAAATTTGCGCACGCACCCCAAACCTAAACAGCAAAGAGCCCATATTCACAATATCACATTGGCCTTGGATAAAAAGCCACAAACAAAAAAACAAAACAAAAAAAAAAACAAAACACTGCCATTCTTTGTGAGATTTATTCGTCTAATTTCCTCGTCAGTGCCATATGAGATTGCTCCTTTGTTCGCGAGTCGTGTATCTGTTTATAATGAAGCCACATATTTTTTTGCTTAAATGTAAAAGTAAACAGTGGTGTGGAAGTCCCTCCATTTCCTGCTGACTTCCTGTCATGAGGATTCAAGCACCAACACATACACACATGCGGTGCGGAGGGGGAGGCCCGTTCCCCCCATTTCCCAGCAAAGGCGTGCTTGTCAGCACTAGTTTTTCTACACTGACCCATCTTAACCACTACACAAACAGGTGCCTCGGGGTGAAGTGCAAGTCAACAGATGTATGGAGGAGTATTTAACCCCGAAATAGGCACGGGTGTCGAGGAAGCCAGGAGGATGCTGGTGCAACAAAAGCTGGCATTCATTTAGCTTCTCAAGAGAAGGCCAAGACCTCACCTCAGACAGTCGCCAACTTCTTGATTAATCGCAGGCCCTCACATCATTTGCTCAAGTTATCATATGCAATAAATCCAAGCATGCGGGGAAACACTTATTGCAATCGAGTGAAAAACAAATCTAAATCAAGCAGATGCTTGCACTGCACACCCCGACAGCTGCATGTGTACATGATGCAAAGTACTGTGAAGCAGAGGAACATGGAAGTAACTCTCCAAAAACTATCGAACTGATGTTGTTCATGTTTGGGCTAGATTTTTGCTAACAGTGTCAGCTCAGTGTCTAGGAAATAGTGAGATGGCAGTTTATTTCCTTGCGCAAAGCATGGAAAACCTAAACTTCTCAGAGGTGCAACAACATTCAAAGTAGTCTCACAGAGGAAAGACAATTTCTTTTCTCTCACCTCATTCAATAAAATACAGGAAATAAATTCATGGGCAATATAAGCCACCTCATCGGCTGGAGCCACCCAAGGATATGTTCTCACTCCACTTCTCCCTCTCTCGACAAACAAGTGCAACTCAATAAATGCGTTTGTCAAGTTGCAGAATGGCAGATGACACTTAAGTCATCAAAACTAATTAAAGTCTGTATGTAAGACGTGAGGTGGAGCGACTGGAACTGCGGCAGTCGGATGTGACAGTGGTGATCTCGGGCAGTAAAATGCAGTTAAATAGATAGATAGATAGATAGATAGATAGATAGATAGATAGATAGATAGATAGATAGATAGATAGATAGATAGATAGATAGATAGATAGATAGATAGATAGATAGATAGATAGATAGATAGATAGATAGAATTTTGTTTTGTCCTGAAGGAAAGTAATATGGTCCTGATTACGCATGGTGAGGTGGCACCTAGTGCCCTCTAAAGCAATGGTCGGTCCCCAACCCCACTGGTACTGCGGGCCAAAAAGATGAATAGAATTAAAAAAAAAAAAAAGAATAAAAAAAAATACAAAAAATTACATCCCCATTACATCTCTCTTTGAGGATTCTTGACACAGGTCAAGATGCTAATTGTCTCGTTCGCACAATGCTAATACTAAGCCCGCAAACGAGCAAATTGAGTAAAAACCTGACCATGCACGAAGCCAGCTCTGTACGTTATGTGGCTAGCGGCTCCTGATTTAGCGTCATTGTGAGTTATATGTTTCTATGAACTTTATATTTGTTCTGTGGTATCTATTGTATGTCTATGTGTTAACCTATTAACCATAATAAAAGTTATCCTTGCTATTGTGTTGGTGCTGCAAGTAAATATACATCTAAATATACAGAGCATATGTGTTTGTTGTTGTAGGATTTTATAAATCAGCCAACCCCCTACTCCAACTCCAAGCAGTTCCACTTTATTTGAGCTCAGATAGGTAAAGAAAGGAAAGTGGAAAGGGAAGTTCATCCATTCATTGATTATTAGAACCGCTTATCCTCACGAGGGTCGCAGGCATGATGGAGGCTATCGCAGCTATCCCTGGGCAGTAGATGGGGTACATCCTGAACGGATTGTCAGCCAATCAGGGCACACGTAGAAGAACAGCCATTCATAGTAAAGAAGCAAATCAACAGAATCCAATGAGGCCCAACGTGACGGGTGTGGTTCCACAACGGCTGCATATCTGAAGAGTCGTGACAACTTTTGTTGGGGATTGGTGCGATAGAAATAAAATTGGCTTGACTTCTGTTCAAGAAGCATCCCTCTCCACAGCTTCCCCTCTCGTCACCAAATGTCTTGTATCATGAACATACTTTGTGGCTAAAGATGGTTTTGACTCACTTTTGAAAAGACATTGTCCTATCGTTCTCGATGCTGATACAAAGTGTCCAGGTCAAGATTTTACAATAAACAAAAACAAAAAGCATGGTGAGTGAGTCATGACTATATCCGCTTTAGTTTGCATGTTCTGCCTGTGTTGCATTGGTTTACTTTGGGTACTTCGGCTTCTTCCCACATTCCAGAGACATGCATATTAGGTTCATTGAAAGCACTAAATTGTGAAAGCGAGTGTACATGATTATTTGTCTGGATGTGTGCTGCGATTGGTTGGCAACCAGTCCAGGGTGTACCCCTCCTCTCGGCCACAGTCAGCTGGGATAGGATCTTAATGAGAATACGTGGTGTAGAAAATGGACAGATGAAATAAAAATAAACAGTTGAAGGTGTTTGCACAACCACAGAAGGAGTTGTGATGATCTGAATTAGGATTAGATTTGCAAAGATATGAGATTTTCATTTGACTCCTACAGCAATGACATGCCCTTAAAAGGAGCATTGATTTGACAAGCCAAACAAATGCTGATGAGGCCTGATAATCAATGGCCTCATTGATGACAGTGTGCGGTGGCCCTGGGCTCTGAGCGTTTGGACAGCCTCACTGTGAATAATGAATGAGGAGAGCCCAGATTGTCTCTTTTTACACTCAGCTGGCATTTCAAAGGGACTTTTGGCACCAAATCCAACACGTACCCGATGTCCTTATTGTTTTGTAGAACATTTGAATTTGGAAATATTTTGTACACTCTGTACATAGGAGGAAGGGCAGAGTTGTTGATTTTGGGTCCAAACATGGTCTGTCTCTCTGCGTTAGCCGTGGCTCACTGGCAATCGGAACTGGCTGCTGATCACCTTATCAACAATGGCCCCAAAAAAGGTGTTGGTGTACAAGTCTTCAGTCAGTTTGCCCTTGGGCATTGAATATGTGGACTCTCTAGCAGGTACCCAAGTGTCTTCACACTTAAAAAAAATCATTGGTTGGGTTCGCTGTGTTTTGTCATTTTACTGGCTTCCTCACACCTGTGCTGAATGTCAACTCTCGTCTTCTTACATACTCCCGAGAGATGGGGAATGACGAGAGGAACAAAAGCGCCACAACAAAAAAGGTCCCAGACAATGCAGCTATCGTCACTGAATCTGGCGCTGCTGTCGCTTTGCCCTCCTTTTCATCGCTCCCTTTGTGCCCCCTCCCACCCAGCCGCCGTCACACATTCACTCCTTCATAGAAGATCACTTAGCTCTGCCCTTGAATCCTCCTTCATAAGTGCACGGACTGAGGCGCACTGTGAAAAGGCTGAAGGAAATTCAATGTATGCTTTTGCGCTTACAGTGGCTGCAAAGTCATGACGATGAGCATTTGCAAGCAACACCTTGCCCCATTAATTCTCAACCGTTTTGAATAAATGTCCATTGTCCAACAAATGCGCAACTCAGAGTTCTGATTACAGTCTATATCTTGTTTATATAAGAGGATGATTGTATGACAATTTTGGCTGTGATTTCCATTAAAAAAAAAAAAAAGAAAAAAGAAATGAATAAGAGGTACAAGATGGGGCCAGAGAGGGCCGACTTTTATTTTATTTCGGTAATGTTTAATGTACTTCTCTCTGGTCATACTTGCCGTTTTAACAAATGAAACAAAAAATTATTATTATTTTTTTTATTCCAGCCTTGATTGGTTATATCTGTAACGTAGAATGCATCAAGGCAGACAAACATTCATTCATTCATTCATCTTCCGAACCGCTTCATCCTCACTAGGGTCGCGGGGGGTGCTGGAGCCTATCCCAGCAGTAGGCGGGGGACATCCTGAATTGGTTGCCAGGCAATCGCAGGGCACACAGAGACAAACAACCATGCGCGCTCACACTCACACCTAGGGACAATTTAGAGTGTTCAATCCGCCTGCCATGCATGTTATTGGAATGTGGGAGGAAACCGGAGCACCCGGAGAAAACCCACGCAGGCCCGGGGAGAACATGCAAACTCCACACAGGGAGGCCGGAGCTGGAATCGAACCCAGTACCTCTGCACTGTGAAGTCGACGTGCTAACCACTGGACTACCGGGCCGCCTGGCAGACAACCATTCGCACTTATATCAATTCACCTGTGTGATTATTTCTGTTTTACAATGAATGCAAAATAAATTTAAAAAAAGAATGAGATTGGCATGCACAGAGTGTATTTATAGAGGTAAATGACAAGATCCCTCCTTGCGGAATAGTTAGTCAGCCGTGCATGTATGTTGGCAATTGGAGACCGCCTTGTACCCCAGGTCGTGGGTCTGTATTTGTAGTAGGCTTCCTCTGATGGTCGCTGCATATTTTCAATGTCAACCATGTCAGGGACAGGATCGAATGATTAAATCCATCAATGTCAACGATCTCTCAGCCGACTTGATTCAATAGCCTGCTGTTCTTCAATGTAATTCCCAGTCGGCAACTGAAAAAAAAATTGCCCAACATGGCACTGCCTTTACGTTTTACAATTGTAATGATATCTTTTCATCCATCCATCCATTTTCCGAAACGCTTAATCCTCACTAGGGTCGCGGGGGGACGCTGGAGCCTATCCCAGCAGTAGGCGGGGGACACCCTGAACCAGTTGCCAGCCAATCGCAGGGCACACAACCATGCGCACTCACACTCACACCTAGGGACAATTTAGTGTGTTCAATCAGCCTGCCATGCATGTTTTTGGAATGTGGGAGGAAACCGGAATACCCGGAGAAAACCCAAGCAGGCCCGGAGAGAACATGCAAACTCCACACAGGGAGGACGAAGCTGGAATTGAACCCGGTACCTCTGCACTGTGAAGTCGACGTGCTAACCACTGGACTACTGGGTCGCCGATATCTTTTCAGTTAATGTAAATAGTTTCTTAGGCCTCCAAGCCTCCAAAGAAGTCTGAAAAAGTTGACTTTATGCTGGATGTAGCCCAATCCAAAACTCCCCACATGTTTATTGTCAATTAAGACAACTCTGTCATTGTCTACCAATCGTTGCTGTAATCATGTCACCATCATATGGCCAATTAGGAGTTTGGTGCTCTTCCTCTACCTGGAACAGTTCCCCCCACCCCAGACTCCCACCACACTTAACTGTCTTAGCATGGAGAAAACTAATAAGTGAGCAGCAGAGAGAGAAAGAGAGAGAGAGAATGGCTAATACCAATGTTTGTTCCTCTCAATTACAGTTTTAAATGGAAATCAATGAAGCAGAGGGAATGAGCAGAGCCCTTAACGTTGGGGTGATAATCACATTAAGACCGAGTTTAAATCAACACCAGGCACTGGCCTCTTGAGGGGGAAGAACAATACAGAGAGCCTATTCAATCCTCAGTCTCTCTCTTGTAATCTATCTATCACTTACACCCAACAGTTGTCTCCAGTCCCCAAACCGCTGTCTGGTTGCTGGGATACCACCCATAACTTTCACCATGGTAACATCTGGAATAAAGGTGGGTGGGCAGGGAGCCAGAATGGGCCTGGAGTTTCACTGTGGCGATAAATCCAACAAAAATAAATCACCCCACACAATACTATACACACACACACACACGCACGCACACACACACACGTAGACTTTTCAGGCAATTTAATCCAAGTTTACCGTTTCTCACCTCTCTTACAAACAATAAGGAGCTCAGCTTGTATTGTAGCCTAAACAGAGGAGAAGCCACAACTAAAATGATGTCTTTCAGAGCTTTTGTTTGACAGTTGCACGTACAACAGCAGCTTCTGCGTTTTTGCTCAATCAAGTGACATATTCTAGAAATAAAAGAAAGTTCTTCCCCTGACTGGTGTCGAAATGAAAGTATCGATACATTATTGTGATTCTTCTAATCCACCTGTTCAGCTAAACCCTCTCAGTAAGTAGCATCAAGTATGAATCCATGTGGTCAAAAGTACAGCATGGCACCAAATAAGCAATACGATACCCGTGCGGTTGATTCTTTTCCAACTGCCTGACCGATCTCTTCAATTTGTGTCTGTGTACCACATAGAGACAGATTCTGTAATTGAGAATGTCAGTGTGCAAAACCAAATACATTTCACTACAATGTTGTTTTTTTTTTTATTAGGACTAAATTGACAGTGAGTGGTTTTCATTATTTATTGAGGCCCCTTTTCCACTGGTTATACGACAATACACTCTTTGGACTGCTCACTATTTCATTTAAACTTTGCATTTTCTTTGTAGGCGGCACAGTGATCGACTGGTTCGAACGTCCGCCTCACAGTGTGTAGGTCGTGAGTTTGATTCCAGGCTCTGGAGTCAGCTGGGATCGGCTCCAGCATGCACGTGATCCTCATGAGGATTAAGCGGTTTCAGATTATGGATGGATGGAAAATATGCCAACTTTATATCATCCATAAATGGAGATCTGGCAGTTGCTTATGAACGTACTTAGCACACGCTGATCTCCTGCTTCTGCCATGCAGACCACGTTCCTCACCTGCGCTGAATTTAAAGGGAATGAGCGGAGTCGCTTTGTTTGGCCACTCCCACAACGCCGCAAATGCCCATTTCTAATTGAGCCATCTATGAATATGTCGAAGGAGAGAAAACTCCACCCACGTGCACAATAAGACTACACTTTGCGCGAGAGTGGGGATGGGCAGGAAAATAGGGCCCTAAATATTGGAATCATGGATGGATGGATTCTCACTGTGTTCATTTCTTTAGGAAAGGTGTCAGATGCATTATGACTTCTATCCTCACCTGACACACACTGAAAAAATAATATTGCACATACGAGAGTGAAACACTAAGATGAACTGCCGAACAATTTGAGGACGTTCTACTCCTAATGAATGCAAACAAGTTGCAATGGAGGTGATCACTAACCACATACAGTTGAATTCGCACATCATGCCTGGCATTGGAAAATATCAATAAAGACGTCATATTTTCCAACTTAGATTGTGTTTTTCTTTTTTTTTGTATTATTCTTGCATTCAACCCAAATCATTCATAAGGAATTGCTCTGTTTTTTTTTTGTTTTGTTTTTTTGCAGCCACTAATTAATATTGACCCAATCCCAACCTTCCAGTGCCCATCCAGTGTCACACATCACAACGCGTGGTTGTTAGCAAGGTAGTAATGTGCATGCTCTCTCTCTCTCTCTCTCTCTCTCTCTCTCTCTCTCTCTCTCTCTCTCAAACACACACACACACACACCCCCCCACACACACACACACGCAGGTTCCCCTCCTGTGCACATCTTCTATGCTTGGAGGGTGAAGATATGCAAAGCGTCAGTATCATCAAAACAAAAACTGCAAGGGAATATAGGGCAATTGGGTGAATTAAAATGCATCCCCGGAGACATGTCTTTCTTTCGCTTCGCCTCATCTCTCCACTTCTCACACTGGCAAATAGTCTCCTGCACATGGTTCACATTACACCACCTCGCAATGGCCAAAGTCAGTGAAACATGCTCTAGCTATTGTGGTTGTTTTGTACAAAAATTTGTATAGATACTTTGACAAGCACTTTGGCTTGCATGCTGGTTCAAACAAGGACAGAACAGGAGGTTCTCCAAAGCAAAGACAGTAAATATGCGATAAGGCAAATAAATGAGAATCAGAGACTCCGTCCAGAGAGATCAATAAAGAGAAGCGGCTATTGATGATCAACTAAAAGAGAGAAATGGCCTCAGCATTCATCTGCCGCAGGGATAAGATTCACATCTCTGGCTTATTTTATCAGCACCTAATTGGACAGAGTGGCATCTTCTCTTCAAATAGTCAGTGAATTCGAGTGAATGCAACAGACACAATCATTCTCACATCTTATGTCACGATGGATGGAAAAAAAAAATGCAGAGAAAGATGAAAGGCAGTCAATGGCCAGCCAATTGTCAGAGACACCGTGGTCTATAAATCAATTGAGGAGGTGGTTAGAAAATAACTAGTCAGAGCTTCAAGTGAGAGACCATGCACCTCATGCCACTGCAGCAACAGCTTGTCTTCCACACTAAGCATGAATCCACAAGAGAAGGTTGTGAAATGTTGGTTTAGGGTTTCCTTCATTCATAGAGACACTTGACTTTGTTTTGAAGAGAACGACTACAGTTCAATGTTTTTGTTTGAGATAACATAGATTCAGCTTCACCTCGGTGCCGGCACAGCCAAGCGTCTGCATGCTCCGCTTTCATCCATACTACTTCATCTAAGTGCAAAAGGCCCCCCCTTATCTTGTTTCCTCACATGTAAGTTGGTTTTAATCTCCTCCTCTTTCTCTTGCAACAGCTCCATAAATTCACTTATGGAAAACTCTCTGACACACACACAGACACGCATCTAATTACATCATACAAAATGCCAGAGAGCGTTTGCAACAGCATGTTATGTGTTTAGGGTTTTGTAATTAGCAGAATATATTTAAATACATGGAGCCGAAACCCTCCTGGGAGAGTTCCTGTTTGCTGTGTCTGCCTCAATCTCTCACTTGCTTTATTTTTCACCCTCCCCACCCCCACCCCCCAAGCCCCCATTCAAATGTACCCATCAAACTTGCACAAACACTTTGTTCTCTGCTTTACAGTATGCTCCACCTCCACCAGAAACTTGCATGCTTAATGACAGTCCACTCTTTTGCCTACAAATAACATCCCTGGGGACAGGAACCAAATCCATAAAGTTTTTCTCTGAGATCATTTCATCCAAATTAAAAGGCGCTGTTTTATAAACTAAGCCACCTACAAAATGGAGCTCCAAGTCTATTTTATGAGGATGGACACACTTGAGTGTTAAAGAGTAAAAGTCAGACTCCCTGTGAGCCCCTCCCCGCTCATCAAACTTCTCTTAATTATTCAGCAGGCATCCTGGTGTCTTTCATCTCTCTGTTAATTGCTGTAGTCGACTTCTCACTGTATCCAATGAAAACCTGCGCTCGCCCTACATTGTGCCACGAGCCCATGTGTGTGCGTGTGTGTGTGTGTGGGTGTGTGTGTGTGTGTGTGTGTGTGTGTGTGTGTGTGTGTGTGTGTGTGTGTGTGTGTGTGTGTGTGTAATAGCAAGCATCACTGCTTACCTGGTGAGAGAATAAAGGTCCCATATGCATTAATTTCTTTGCAGGGGTGTGACTGAGTCGACTCCAGCTATATTGTTAGCACATAAACATACAGTATATCCATAATCATCACATGGCAGAAGCGCTGTTTTTGTGGTGGGTATTTTTTTAAATATTGTCTATATGTGCCCTGTGGTTAAATGGCAACAGTGACATGCGGTGAGGTTAGTGGCAAGAGTCAAATTTACACATTTATGGATCAAACAGAGGGGCGTTTTTGCCATTGAATTAGCAGCCTGACATTACAAACTGTTAAACTGGTATGTGCTGACCTGATGTTCGAAGCGTGTTAATTTATGATATGGAGCTTCCTTTATAATCATCTCCATTTTTC
>CAAKHF010006975.1:0-14293 GCA_901007745.1 Hippocampus kuda
GGGGGGGGGGGGGGGGGGCATCGACCTCTGCTGTCATTCCTGCATTCACATGGGATGCGGTCCGTTGGGACAATTGCACACTACATACAGTAAAGAGCACAGACAAAAAGGAGGATAAAGCAGTCTGTCTGGGTCTTGAGCCCTTGACGATACTAACGGATGGATAAAAAAACCACACACACACACACACACACACACACACACACACACACACACACACACACACACACACACACACACACACACACACACACACACACACACACACACACACACACACAGACACACATCAAACTGAACACACATGACACTACATGTCAAAACATAGGGTATCCCCTGATGACAAAACATAGGGTATCATCCAAAGTAATGCACAGCATCTATAAATACATCACGAGTAAATATATTTCTGAATAAAATAAGCCATGAAATGCCAGAACATTAAAAAAAAAAATCCTCTACAGTCACAAAAATGCGGAAGTTTCAATCACCATATTGTGAGAATGATCAGGTCGGCAAGTATTGAGGGGTTAATGTATGTTTGTTGTCCTTTAATTTAGCTTTTGTGGCTTTTTTTAATGCCACTTAAAACCTATGTGACGACAAATGATTGTGATCAGACAAGTTGGCACCCATCAAAGTCTGTGTATTTGAATATTGGTGCTGGTTAAGTTCCCTGTGTGTCAGCTACCAATTTTGAAGAGCAACGTTTTGTCATTAAAGTTCGGATTAAAAGCTTTAGGTTTAGTTTAAACAGTGTCAAACTTATTGTGGTACTTGATTGACTTCGAAGCATGTCAAAATACGATTTAAAAATGGCCCGTACAACTTTTGACAGTGGATTTCTTTTTTTCTAATCTACGTTGCATAGTTGAGGTATTCATTGCTTCAAAATTCAAACAAATCAGAAACTTTGTCTGCAAAGTATGAATGGAGGACACTTGACTTTTCATGTTGAAGACATTTCACCGTGAATCCAAAACAATTCTTCAATTCCAAATTTGAGGTGTGGCGCCTCCCTTTCTATTCCCCAAAGACTCCTCACCTAAACTTTAGAAGTGAAGAAACCATTTGGATTAAAGGCGAAATGTTTTCATGAACAAATATTAGAAGTGCCTCAATTCAAACCTCAATTCAGATGACTGAGAATCTACAGACATATTGGACATAAGTCTCGAGGTTGTACTGTGCCTTCCAATCCAACTTTTCATCATCTTGTCATCAAATTCTGACTCGCCGACCCTGCATCGTGATGAGGGCTAACTAATCGCTCAAGCCTCTGTCCCACTTTCCGTCCATCTCCTCTGATGTTTTGCTCACTCAAAAATGAGAACCAGCTGCCGGGCAGAGTGTCGGATAAACAACAACACTATGTCAATGCACACGCATATGAACACCGGTGTGTATTAACACGAGCACGCACAATGGTGCGGTCACCCTGTGTGCGACCATGGTTAGCGGCTATATCATCTATTTATATGAATGAGGTTTGATGGACTGACAGGCTACTCGCTAACCTAGAAACGCGTTCACCTCAGTCATGAACTCGCATGCATAAAACACACATAAAGAGGCCCTCGGATGTTTTCACAAGGACTCGTGTGGTTGCAATAACGCACGCGTTGATGAATAACACCAACTGGGTTACTTTTGAAGTGCTACCTTGTGCATAATAATGGATCATTAGCATTTAGCCGGAGCATCCTATAGATCCGTGAGCGTATTCGTCGGCATATAAGCAACATCTACAGTTGTGTAATTGGACCCGACTGATATTGCAATTTATCCACCGTATTGCACCGACGCAAACACACAAGTCCTTCCTCATTAACCTATGTGTAAGCGGGACCTATAAATAAGTGATGCGGGCAGCTGGAGCTTGCATTTCAAAACACAAACATGCAGTTACACACATATGCGCGCAGGTAAACAAACAAATTCATTTTGGCTGCATGAATACGCCAAATACACAACAGTATCCATCCAGACAGGACATTTACTGAAGCTCTTCTCCACCAAAAATCTGACGCAATGCAGAAACATAAACTCCCATGATGAGGGGCAGGGAGTGATGAGAATATAAAATGAGGGGAATAAGAGGCAGTAAGGCAATGAGGCTGCGGAGACCCGGGGGAGTATAGTAGAGGGGGGTCTTGTGCTCAGGGGAACCCAGAAAGCAAGCTGCGGGAGGCGGGTACCTCCTGCCTGCCATTCCTCTTCCCTCCCTTCCCTTCTGGAGGAGAGGATCCTGGACAGCCCCTTGGTCTCAACACGTAAACCCCCCAATGAGCGGAATACATGCGAGCACACACACATACACGCTAAAGAGATGATCCCGGGGGAGAGGAGAAGCAGAGCAGAACACCTGGACCTGCCATTAGTGGCACATTCGGGGATTAGGAGCACAGACGGCAAGAGAGAATGCACACTGGGAGAGGCGCTTATACACTCCACGCAGAAAATAATAAATAATAAACATTCACATACATATACAATCCTAATGCACATATTGCACAGTGTCCCACCCAGGACAACATATTCAGGTGTAGACCGGCAGTGTAATAAATGAGCACACAGTGCCGTGTAGTTGTAGTTGTATTATGGAGTGGTGTGCGTGTTTCTAACATTGTGCCTCCTGTGTGATAACGGGAAAATTCTAAAGACTTGTCAATATGTTTCAGTGCAGTTCGAAACCACTCCAAATTAAAATCAGGTGTGGGCGGTGTATGTTTACGTCCAGAAAAACACACAGCCAGGATTAACGTCTTTTGCTTTTATGCCACCTGGACGTAGCGTGGAATAATTACTGATGCAATAAACCATTCGCTCCCCCAAGAGAGTCCATATTACCAGCTGAGGGTCAAGGACGGCCACATAGATTAAAAGGGAAAAAGGGAAGCGAGATGAAGGCTGCAAAATGACGGAAAGAAAGGCGGGGAAGGGTAAAAATGAAACAACAAATAATACAGCAAAAGGGGGTGTTGACGATAAAGTGAATACAAATGTGATCAGTACGACTGTATAGTTCCGGAAGAATCACAAATACCCAAATCACAGCGATCCCGGGTTGAGACAAAATGCCTTATATCTCATCGCATGAAGAAGATAAAGTGAATCACTTTAAACGACGTCGATTTGGTATTCATAGCATCTCTACGAAGGCACAAACAAGTATCACACCCACACACACACACACATACACACACACAATCGAGTGCTATAGCTCCATCACGTGTATATCAGACACATTTTGTCACTTCAACTGCCTCCAAAAGTTAAGTCTTTCATCATCTACTAGCCTTTTTAACAGACAAAGTGGCAAACATATGCCATCAATGCAGGCTGAGAAGGGAATAATCCCCAAGTATCAAGTCCAATGTGATGGGGACGGAGACGTTTAAAAACAACTGTCCAGAAAAAAAGCCCCCCCGGTGAATGAAAGCCCACACACTGGCTTCCACAAAGACCAGTGCTCAGACATACACACAGGGAGGGAGGCAGAGAAAGAAACAAAGGTGGATTTAGTACTTAAGTGTGTGTGTGTGTGTGTGTGTGTGTGTGTGTGTGTGTGTGTGTGTGTGTGTGTGGGGGTGTGTGTGTGTGTGCGTGTGTGTGTGTGTGTAAGGGCGGGGGTAAGTGGGTGTGGGTGAGCTGGTGACATGAAACAGATCAAAGTGGGGAGAGGTCAAGAGGGCAGAGAGGGAGAAGAAAGCTAGGGGGTCCCATTATTGCAAGCTCCGTCTGCAAGTCGGACTGCATGTTTGTGTGCTCTAGTAGTACTGTAGCATTAGAAATGAACCCCCCCACCCCGCCCCCTCAAGTAAATTTAGCAGACATATCCACCAAGACAATGTTACAAACGGTACAATTTAAGAAATGCAAAAAGGAAGTATGAAAAGGCACGGTGAGGGATGGGCTTGTTTAGGTGCACCTTCATCCACATGCATTTCACAGAGAATGCACGGAGACGATGGAGTCGACTGGGTTTGCAACCAAGCGGAGCAAATCGACGGAGACCACTGACAGGTTGGGCAGTGCACCAGAAACACGCATTGATGGGGGGGAGGGGGGGAATCCGAAGTATTGTACAGCATCATATTGACTTTGGACACAGATATACAGTAACACAGTTGTTGAGAGCTTGGAACACTCTTAACCCTTTCATGCACCAATAATGATAACCTAAAGCCTGATAACATGATAAACTGTCCACTGTAGTAACTGCTGGCCCTGAAAGGGTGAAAGGATGCTCACAAATTAACATGCATACTGTTTAGCTGTGAACGGCCTCATGATGAGCGAGCAAAGGGCAAACCGTTTGCTTGTAACTGCCAGTTTCAAACTCCATCATATTTCCCCTGATGCACCTGAAGTTTGATTTATGTTTTGAAATGATTCATTATTTATGGCAGAGGTTCTTTATTGTTTTAATAAGTGGCCGTTTAAGGTTGCCTGCACTTGTACTTGCACTTTAGTATTCATGCATTTTGAATCACACATTATTGTCTTGTTGTTTTCAAGTAAATATCGCTTCAAATATTTTTTTTCTGGTGTAAAATTTAAAGGAAACGGCATTTTTCGATCTGTCATTTGCGGGCTGCTGCGGCACTCCAAGTAAGCTCCTGTCTTTCTCCCCTCTGTGACAGAGGGAGCGAAAAGCACAAGCATGCCCTAAAATTAATTTAGACGGTGGAAATTAAATTAAAAGCATAGCCTCTGGAGTTTTAGTATGTACTAATGTTTGAACCGTTAACTTGAATTGTACGACTAAAACATGAATAATTAAGCACTAATGGGGCTATTATTATTTCAGGAAAGACAATCACATTAACGGATGTATTAGTCTTTGAATGTGTGGGTTGGGAAGGTAGGAATTAAGCAGAAGGGACATTAGAAAAACACGGTGCACTACACGGTGAATGCGGGGGTGGATTGTACCATGAAAGTGTTTCTACCAATGTGTCATTCAGAACTTTTTTTTTTCTAACATACACTGACATGCTATCAAAATCAAAAAGGCAGGTGAAAGGCTCCGCGCTTAATTGTCGTACACGGGTCTAATAGACATGTGTCAAGTACCCATCACACTCGCACCATTATGTCACGAGTATTGTCTTACCTGTCCATTACACTTGCAGGAAGTGAGTTGGTGGTCTTTTGGCAGTTAGCTGATAGTCTCGCTAACTCTGGCCTTTCAGATCGGGCCTAATTTGCAACCTCTGTTGTAGTTTATCCCAGAGGTGTTTGCTCGGGTTGAGATCAGGTTCTTCCACACCAAATCAATCTAAAAATACTTTACAGAGCTTCCTTGTGCCATGGGTAACAGAAAAAAACCCTTCTTCAAATCATTCAACAACTTTGGAAGCACAGCATTCAAGAATGTCCTAAATGTACAGATCAAGGAGATGTCATGAACTTGAGAATAAGATGTGTCCCAATACTTGTGAAATGGATTTTGAAACAGTCCTGTCAGTCATTCCTCAAGTTTTTCTCTTTTTTTTTAGCTGGCTCCTACCTCCTTGCCCCAGTGAGACACACGAGTGCGCTTGTGTTCGGAACAGCTAAACTATTAACCGTCTCTTCATGTCTCTAATACGACCCCCACCCCTCCTCAAAGCTCCCTCCCTCCCCTTATCAGTCAGAAAGCAGTCAGCCCCCGCACCCCTTCTGCAGCTGTCACTGCAGCCCTCACCACAAACAGTATTCTCAGAGGAACAACTCCCCAACACACAGGACAAATACCCACATCTACTCAAAATGTACAACAAACAGACGCATATCTTCATGCCCAAGACCGAAGCATTCTTTACTCACATTCACACACAATTTTATCTGCTTATTCGCAGACGGCATGTTTTGGCAGCTGACAAGGGGGGGAAATTCCCATTTAGCTTCTCACCCCAAACCCCCAAAAGTCTGCAATCCACTCTGCACCCCCCATTACAATGAGCAATGGGCTCAAATCTAACCAGAATAGGAAAGGGGTAATCGATGGAGGAAGTTGGACGATTCATGCAGACACTTGCATCAGTGCTGAGGTGAAGAAGAGAAGATGCAAACGTGTATACAGCAGCGCATTGCAATTCTCCATCGGGACAGCTCCCGCTAGACCACAGAGGAAAGGGGGGAAAAATGAAAACAAAATATGAGACTCTGACAAAGGAAGCGCAAACAGAAAGAAATTCAATGTCCTTAAATTAGATGTCATGTTTCTACATGGATGAGAGCGATCGCACGGATCGATCATCATCAATCAACTTTCCCTTTCATCACGGTCATTCTTTGTGTTGTTTTGTTGTTTATTTGAAAGGCCCCATCTTATTGCGCTCCCCAGCAGCCGCAACTCCTGACTTATTTAGCAGTGTGTTTTCGATCATATTTGAAAAATGAAGAGCTGTTTGGTTAATATTTCAAGACATCCCACTTGCACCATAGAGAGAGAGAGAGAGAGAGAGGAAGAGGGGGAGGGAGAGGGAGAGAAAGTAAAAGAGGGAATACAAGGGAAGAATTCTCTTGTTCCTAAACCCCAATTCAAGTACCGGTAGATGGGAAGAGAAACATGCGGTACATAACACAGAGTCTCTCATTCTCTTTCCAGCCAATAAACACAGTGACAATAACTCTAAAAAAAAAAAAAAAAAAAAAGAAATAAAAAAAGAGACACGTAACCGTAAGCACCTCCAGTGCTGATCGACCATAGATGGGGAACTGTGAAATATGTCCACCATGCTTTGCAAGTGGGCTTCAGACAATGACTACTTGATAGCAAATGAATTAATTTTGGTGTGGGATACTGCACTAGTTTCTCAATTTGACAACATCATATACAGGACGGCACGGTGGGCGACTGGTTAGCACTCCCGCCTCTAAGTGCAGAGGTGCGGGGTTCGATTCTGGCTCTCGCCTTCCTGTGTGGAGTTTGCATGTTCTCCCCGTGGCTGTGTGGGGTTTCTCCGGGAACTCCAGTTTCCTCCCACATTCCAAAAACATGCACGGCACGTTAATGGAACACTCTTAAGTTGTCCCCAGGTGTGAGTGTGAGCGCGGATGGTTGTTCGTCTACGTGTGCCTTGCTATTGGCTGGATACCAGTTCAGGGTGTGCCCTGCCTCCTGCCCGAAGACAGACTCTGGCGCGCCCGCGACCCTTGTGAGGATAAAGCGGATTAGAAAATGGATGGATACAGATACTGTACTCCATATTGAATGTGCTGAATCAAGTCTTTCATCGTCAAGAGCATCATGAGAATATATTAAGTTTTTTTCACAAAAAGATTTGATGAGTCGGAAACAGTGTGTTAACCACAGGTCTCTCACATTCATACAAAATAAGCATGCATACCGTGATCGCCTCTCTCACACACACGCGGGTACTTTTGCATATGGCCAACACAGTATATGCATAGTAACACTCTTCACATTGTCCTGGCCCTGAGACTTCCCAGAGCGCAGTGAATTCCAATCAGGCAGTTAGCGGGACACCTATTTCAGGGGACAAAAGGCAGGGAGAGAAGTGAGGAGGTTGGAAGGAGAGGCCGGGAGTAAACAGGAAGGATGGAAACAAAAGATTCTGGTAGCACCCAAGGGAGAGGGCCCGAAGCATCTGACGTCAGTGTGCATGTGTGTTCTGCATGAGGGTGGGGAGGGAATGGGAGTGGGAGGTTGGCAGAGTTGGTCTTGGTGCCCCCAGGGAGCTCTTGAGACAGGAAGAGAACAGTGCTGAGCAGGACTCCCAGCCCCCACATAACCAGGTGCCCAGACAGAAAGCCTGGCACACACATCTCATTCACGAGACTCGACCGTAGCTTGACAACGTGGTTCGTTATTTATCACTAAATATAACAAGGCAAAAAAAAAAAGGCTGTGTCATAGTATGTGGAAGCGCCTTGGTCGAACCTTCCAGAGGGTAAACCTATCCTGCGTGATCGCGCCACAGTACCGTTGCGTCATTTCCACTTTGTTCAATTTACTCTCTTGATCCTCCCCCCTATTTTGTTACTTCCCGCTCTCAGCCACTTCTCCCCAGAGTTGTGCTTTTCTCTGACATTTGGCTGGACAAAGGCGAGTCACACCTGAGCGCTGGGTTAAAACTATTATAAACTGTCTCCCTGTGGTCCACTGGCCTTTGCCACAACTGTCTGTGACTGAAACTGTGCATGTGCATGAATGCATAGACACCTGGGGATAGCAACCTTAGCATGCACTGGCCTTTATAGTGAATTCAATGAGCTTCATGTCACTGTAACGGAAAGGAATCATTTCGACAATTGGAATTGACAATTCATTTTCATCCCAATAAATGAACAGGATTTTACTTCAAGGGGAAGTCAAGCCCAAAATGGTCTTGACAATCATATGTTCTATGTGCCTCCACTAGTCTAAACACAGCATTCGGATTAATATTGTGTTTGTGGAATATGAGTTAAGCAGCAAAATCCTCAGGTTTTTAATCCACCTCAGGGGGGCGGTCATTTTGCCGCTTTCTGTCAACTGAAAATGACATCACAGTTGCTCAGGGTTCAGGTAGCCGCCAACCACGATTTACCTGTTTTTGAAGCTGAGCTACGATTGGTTGGAACCAAGAGCAACTGTGGTGTCAGTTTTAGTTGACAGCAAGTGGCAAAATGGCAATAGCAGGTGGATTTTACTTAACCCACATTCTGCAAACGCAAGTTTAATATTCGACTGGTGGGGCTGCATAAAACTTATTAATGTAAAAAAAAAATAAAATAAAATAAAATTGGGGGTTGACTTCCCCTTTAAATAAGCATGCTTGAGCTCTGTGTTTGTAACAGAACGGCGGACTTGAGTTCATAAAACATTGAGAGCCAGAACATGACTGGAAAATTGTCAGACATAAAAACCTTGCACTGTGTCCAAAAGAAACTGAATCTAACGAGACTAAAAACACATTCAGTGTTTTTGTACGGGTTACAGGAACTTGGGTTCCAATATGGACTCACCTCTTCCTCTGTCTGAACCACTATGAAAACATGAATATAAAGAGGCATGGTTACACTTAATTTTTGAAACTATGAGAGCAAGCCAGTGATTTTCATTCACAGACATTTAAATGTTTTGACTTTTTACTCAGCTGCAAACATGTTTCAGGAACTGATCAAACATATACAATAAAAAAAAAAGTCTTATGAGAACTGTAGAAGAATATTTTAGCAACTAAATACTCTCATCTATGGTAACAAGCGTCAAATTTATTGTATCCAAATACAAAACAGTGAGCAGTCGGCATCAACAAAGTAAATGCTACAGAGCAGCACACACCGCTGACATTATTGGTAAACATGACAGTATATTCACATGTTAGCTACTTTGCTCTTGCTATTAGCATGTAGCGTCAATGATATATAGACATAAATTAGCTATACTACCACGTTCACAATCTCATACTGTAGTTTTGAATAGTTTCAAACTAGTCACGGTAATGCCTATTAATTTAATGCGTTTTCAATTCAGCACATTTGCGACATGCGGATTAATTCAGGTTGACCCGTTGGTGAGCAAAACTGTGAATTTAATCTGGCCTACCTGTGAAAGTGGGTTTTATAGTGGCAGATTAAGTTGAAGAGCATGCCGGAGTTGTTGTGTTTTTAATCTTTGAGTTGCAAACCATGCCTGCTGCTGTTCTCTTTTTGCAAAAACATAATCTGGAATTGACATTTAATTATTGTCCGAGCACCTTCCAAAAAACAGTACTGTGTGTGTGTTTTGGTGGCCTCTGCATTGGGAATAATAACATAGTGTGAGTTGACAGTTGTGAGTTTCCTCTGGAAAAAAAATATATAATCTACTATTCCGTGAATGCAGATTTTCCACTACAAACACAATGACTCAAGTATTGCAGCCAAATTCAAGTTTAGTCCTTTTTTTTTTTAGCTCGCCATGTTGCAAAACCGAAAATTGGAGGCTCGAGTCTGACTCTAGTCAAATCATGTGACTCGAGTCCCCACCATTACCTTTTAGTAGTCAGAATAAGAAAAAAAAGAAAATAATGGACAGTAAAAAAAAATACTTCTGAAACTCAAATTAAATCAAGGGCATTACAAATCTAAGTCCTCAAAGTGAATATGGGAAACAGAGGTGAGTTGGAAAAAAAAAAGAGTGGAAAAGCAGAGGGAGGGAGAAAAACGGGCTACTTTGGGGCCATTCGCCACAGGGTGTGGGTGTATGTGTGTCTTGGGAGGGCACAGTGGGGAAGTTTGGGGGCATGGAGGAAAGGATCAGAGCTTTGGGGCCAGCTTGGCGGGGAACAGAGGGGTTTGGGAGAGAATGGCGGGAGGTGAAAGTGGGGGAAGGGAGTCAAAGGGTGAGCAGAGGGGATGCGGTCAGTTTTGGGTTTGAGAACGCAGCAGGGAGTTACAGCAAGGAGGGAGGAAGGAAAGGATGCAGACACTGGGGCCAATGTGTGAGGAGGCAAGTGACATGTGACTTGTGATCCAAAGATGAGTATGAGGGATGAAGAATGGGGAGGGAAGGTAGAAAGAAAGAATGCATAAAACCGTGTGGGGGGAGGGGAGTATGTGTTCCACTTGGGAGGGAGAGCAAAAAAATATATAAAAAAAAGAAGCTGTGAGGGAGGGGGAAAATGGAGAAAAAATCCCAGGTGTCAGCAGGAGGGGGGAGAAAAAAGAAAAGAAGGCGGGGGGTTGAGGTTCTGGGGGTCCTGGTTGTTGGCAGGGGTGCAGGAATCCAAGGGAATGGTCTGTTCCTCATTATCCAGACACCCCCTACACACACAGGCCCCTCATGGCCCCATGACAACTTTATCCTGGCCCATTGAAACACTGACAAAGACATAAAGCACACATATGGATATGGAAATTATACAAATAGGGTGTATGTTGTGCTCCCAAAATGATTAAAACACAGGCTGATGAACAACGGCGAGGTTTATGATAGAAGGCAACTGGTAGTGGTGTCTTTTATAATTAAAAATAAGAAGAAGAACAAGAATAATAATTCTTATGATTTCAGTGCGGCTTGATTTTGGTGACATCTGGTGCCATAAGGTGGTAACAACAAGTGTTTTATTCAGCCTGTGCACAGTATGATGCTGGTGCACACTGAAAAGGAAGCTCGTGATGTCAAAAATAAGTTGCTACTTCAATCCATAGCTCTTTATTGAGCTGCTAAGCAGTTTTGTTTTATTTTTCTTAAATGACACACTTTTTGTTAGGGGCCATTTTGATGATTATAAATGAAAAAACAAAAAAACAATAATAATAATAACTAAAGTTAAAGGTGTTGCCTGCCTCTCAGCCAAAGTCCATTGGGACAGGCTCCAGCACACTCGTGACCTTTGTGAGAGTGAGCAGAGCAGAAAACGGATTGATGGATGGATGGATGGACTTTTAGAAACTTAACGGGAAACCAAGATTTCATTGCAAAGGGAGGGTGGACTTTAGCATTGTCAAGAAGTGGAGCTGGATGTCATCCACGAAATAATGATTGATGTTAGGTTAACAAAAGATATGGGCAAGTCAAAGTAGACAGATAATAGAATGAAGGGGCCCTAAGAAAGATCCCTGAGGAACGCCAGAGGTAATTGGTAGGAAGTACAGGTTTAAGGTTTGAACTGAGTGTGCCTGGGGAGATATGATTTCAACCAAATAAGGGATGTACTTGGGATTCCCAAAAAAACCTCTCCCCTCTCACACAGTAGGATGATAACTCTGGTTGAACAGTAACAGCCACCAGGACTGAAAAGCAATCAGTCCCTCCATGGAACATCTCGTAATTACTCCATCATGGAACAGTCAGAGGAAGAAACACAAATCTGAAAACTAAACAGAAAATCTGGCTACAGTGAGCAGGCAATTTATTTATTCAAAGATATGTAAATATATATTTCCTTAATCTGAATGTGTAAATATTTGATCAACAAACAAACACAGAGACAAATACAGTAACAGCAAAGCTGCAAAACCCTTTGGCTGAAGAATTCTAATGAATGTTTGGAAACAGGAGCTGTCGTCTTGTTGTCTAACCATTACACACACATGCACATGCACAAACGCACACAGATACAGACACTGTATACTGGACCATGGACGGAGGCTATAATCCATCTACATCCACGAGCACATACAAATATTTACCCTCTGCAAGATCTACACACAAGGCACACAAGGACACAGAATGAGCGAGGCAAGATGAGAGGGAAACAAGAGAGTGAAGTTACATTTTTAATTGAGTGCTTCTTTTCCTCTGAGCAAAGTGGGGCTGAATACAAGGGGGCGAGATGGTGCCAACACGCACACGCACACACACACACACACACACGATCTTCTGTCCTTTGGCAAATTCTTGATTTCACTCTTGCATTAAGTCAGACAGAACAAAATGAGTTGAAGTAGTCAGCGACAGGGGAGGAAGAGGTGAGCAATGGGAGAGAAGGAAGGGATAAGAGGAGAAAGAAGAAGAGAGAAAATGTCCCCACAGAGTCTTTCTCCCTTCCTGGAGCGAGCTTGGGCCCCTGCAGCGCCGCCTGTGTAATTTCCAGCGGCAGTGAATACAGGTATTAATAAAAGCCTCACGGGGAAGAGCACACAATATAACCCTACATTTTCAGGCATTATGAAAGGACGCCCCTAGGGGTCCTCGGGCTCAAATTTCTGAGATGCAGGCATTGTAAAAAGACGCCCCCGGGGGAGAAGCCCGCAATAGAAATCTGCTGAATTCAAAGCATTTCCAGAGCCCTGGTGGGAGCCATTACTCCCACTGGAGGAGGAGAGATCTTTTTCACGCACTCCTCTCGCCTTCCAACCACTCTCTCTCTCTCTCTTTTTTTTTTTTAACCAAACATGTGTTGCTGACATGTTGACAGATTGCTCAGTGAGGTGTTTAGGTGCATGCACAAGGCACGTCTGCTGAGACGCCAGCGCCATCCTGCTCCCTCTCCGTCTCTCCCTTCCCTTGCCACTTCCTAAATCGCCCCCCCCCCCTTCGCATCCTCTGAACTGCAAACCTCTCAGCGCACCCAAAAAGTGCTCCCATCCATATTTCATAAAGGAGAAACTAGGCTGAAAGAGAGATGCCGAGGGAAGGCGGATGGAAAGAGTTTGGGTGAGAGGGAGCGCATAGAAGGGAGAGAGGATTGTGGGGTATGGAAAAAAAAAGGAAGATAAACAGAGACAAAGCGGGATCAAGGGAGGGGAGCAGGAGGAAAGGACAGATAAAGAGAAATACAACGACAAAGTCAGTGGAAGAAGTGCAGTGAAAAATGAACCCTGTGATGAAAAATGACTCCACAACAACCCTTCTTCGTCGCCGCATGCTGTGCCACCCTCCCCCCACCACATCCCCTCTCTCTTTCCCTCTCTCCTCTTCATCCCCCTCTCCTCTGGTGCCGGGCTCTTGCTCTCTCTCCCTGGAAAACCTGAGCAGCAGCCAGCTGTGTCTGTGCGCTATTACTGTGCATGTGTGTATGTGCACACGCGCTTGTATGTATGCCAAGGGCTTAGCACAGGAATCTTCGGGCCACCCCTGGGTACACACACACACGGCGATGGAGGAGGGAGGCTGGCAAGGAGGGGGTACGTGGGCAGAAGGAGGGAGGCACGGAAGCCGACTGGGAAAATAACAAAAAGACACTGAAAGAAGAGGCGCGAAAAGGAAAAGAGAGAAACTTTTTCTTTTTTTGGATCGGTCACTTGCAACTACTGGACATGTACACTGAGAATGAACAAATAATCCAATTCAAATCAGTATCGCAATGTAGTAGACGGCAATTTTCAAATGGCAAAGACAGTTATTAAATAAAAACAAATCCAAAATAATAATTCTGGTATGTCGTATGTTTTTTTTTTTTATACAAGTATTTTATTTATTTATTTGATGAGTTCAGTGCTCAAGAGGTGCAGCCCACATGTCATGAAACATGTAAAGTTGAAGTGATTAAAGCCAAAGATTTGTTTGCGTTATTGCTGCAGTCCGATTTATGGTGTTTCCATCACACTTGTTTGGTACAATTTGTGAAGCTGATGTAGTCAACGCTCTAATGACTGCAAGTCCAAGTGTTTAGTAGGTTAACAACTGCCTGCGGTTCATTTACCTTCGTTTTAGTTTAAGGTTAACCTATAAGACCCAAGCATTTATGTCTAATACATCTGACATTGCTTATTTGAATAAAGCTTAGTTTTTTTTACACTATTTTACACACACACACACACACACACACACACACACACACACACACACACACACACACACACACACACACACACACACACACACACACACACACACACACACACACACACACACACACACACATAC
>CAAKHF010006976.1:0-13586 GCA_901007745.1 Hippocampus kuda
ACCCATATATGTTAACCATTATTATATTGACGTTTCCCGTGTTGATTACTTGTAAAAGGAAATGACCTGCTTTATCGCATACAGAATGTAAAATACTCCCAGAAAACTGGTGTTTCAGCGTAGCGACCCCTGCTGAGTGTTCGGATCCATGTGCCAACCATAAATCGTTACCCCATTGAGCTTTCCATAACCGTAAATCGTTAGTGATCGAGTGGGATTCCTGAAGAAAACAAAAATCATTTCTGTGCTGCTTAGCAAACAAAAAAATTGCTTTACGCTTCACAATGTTTCTTAACCCCCTGGCATTGAGAGTAATAATAGATAAAGACATATTAATAACAACAAACACACACTTAGAAATATAACTGGGTGATTATGTGCTAAAACACTAACCCTATACTATTTGGGGCTATACCGTTTGAACATCTATTTTAAACAAATTAGTGGAACACAACGTTAAGAGGGAACAAAAGTCGTTCAATTCTAATTAAGACATTATCACTGCAATAAACCAAACTCGCAGTACTGTGTTGGGCATCAAAAGTGCCGGTTAGCAATAACTAAATAAACAGGTCGGTAACATAACAGGTCTGGATCTTGCTCTGATTGTGAAGGCCATAGTTGATTCTGTTTCCTAAAATCTTAGGATGTATGAATTACCATTGTCAGTTGCCCATCAGCCGAGGTTGGAGAGGAGGAATTAAGCCATAGGAAGCAGTTCGGTCCCGTTGGCAAAGGCTCGATCACCGATGTAGTATGCCGTTTTTCCTTCCTTGCGCGCCTTCTCCACCAGCGGCCAGAGTAGCTTTCTTCTCTCCCTCGTAGATGGTGACAAATCCTCAGCGAAGCGTAAGTTGTTGCTTTGAAGAAAACTGGATTTTTTTGCAGCCTTCCAGACAGCGTCTCGGAAGATTCGCGATGTGAATTGGAGAATGATCCCTCGAGGCTTGGATGCATCATTTTTCAGCTGTCCCAGTCGATGTACAGTGTCAATGGCGTGAAGAAATTTGTCTTTTCTCTCTCCGGGCAGGACCGCTTGACAGATCGAGATTACCTCCTCACGGACATTTTGGTTTTTCTTTTCAGCTACACCATAGAGTCGTAGATTCCAGCGTCGTGAGTAGTTTTCAAGTTCATTGAGACGCCCCTCCATCATGCACATTTTCTTTTCCATAAGTCCAACGCGGTTGTCAACTTGTTTTAGATTTGCTTTTACATCTTTTAATTCGGCGCAGGCAATATTCAATGTTTTCGTGAGGTTTTCTATTTTCGTTGTTATGTCCTTTGTCATTGTCTCCATCGTATCAAATCTGGTGTTAAACATCGTTGATATTTGTTGCAACATGGTCGCGTTCTCTCCTTCGGTCGTGCG
Source organism: Hippocampus kuda (assembly GCA_901007745.1). Classification (NCBI taxonomy): domain Eukaryota; kingdom Metazoa; phylum Chordata; class Actinopteri; order Syngnathiformes; family Syngnathidae; genus Hippocampus; species Hippocampus kuda. The sequence continues at coordinate 1,373 of CAAKHF010006976.1, forward strand.
AGATTGAAAAAGCGGCATAGCAGTTTGTTTCGTGAGGGAAAACACTCACTTTGTGGTCAGCATGGCCCAATAGTGAGTTACGTTTGTGTCCGCTTTTATTTATCAGATATGGAAAGTTATTCTTTAGATTCAATCGTGCACGATCGCTTTGTTTGCTTGCTTTGTCTTGGGTCCGTTGTGCTTTATGTTAGCCGCATCGCAATCACAGTAAGTTACTGTTAGCAATCGGCACTTTCCACAGCGTGGGCAAAAGTCTGCAATCACAGTGGTGTCTTTATTTAGTTATTTTTTTTTGCATTGTTGTCATGTTTGTCCGGCTGCACTTTAATGTTTAAACGGGTAATTTGCGTTACGCCTGGAGTTAATTATGCCGGCGCTCCAATTTCGGGTTTTGGCCGCTGAGACTTGTTCGATTCCACTTGATACGTTTTTGCTGTGTAGTTTCTTGCGTTTAGAATAATGAATAATGACTATAATACATAGTGTGAAATCATGGTTTATTAAGTTATTCAGTAAACATAAGCTATTCAATGAATTGTTAATTATATACACATTTACATTGTGATGTATATTCATTTGTGTATTTTAGGTTATTACCTGCTTCTTCTGCTTCTGCTGCAAAGTGCTTCAATAAATGATCAAAAAAGTACAGAGCGAGTAATCCTTCCGTGCTGACTGACTGTCCCTATTCAGCGTTAGCTGAGGAGAATGCAATCGAGATGAAGTGGTGACGCAAATGCCATTTTTAAAAATCACAAATGTATGAATTTGTGGCATTACAGTAAATGACAAGACGAATGTAAGTCATGGGTGACTGTTTTCACAGCAAGCAACGAGCAAGTCTTTTCACGCTCTTTCGTCCCTTTGAGCCCAGAGAGTCGAGCCAAAGACACCAAATCGCTGAAAAGAGCCGGAATGCCCCTCGTTGCAACGAACGAAGTAGTTGGGAGGGGACTTTCCTTTGCACGCCGCTGTGCAGCGCACGACGGAAGCAGTACACGCTCTTTACCCGCAGGGGGCAGCAGCACGGGCCAACTATTAGCCGAGGCTATCAAAGCCTTGCACAGAAATCAGCGCTCTCTCCAAGGAAACAAAACGATATAGAATCTGGTTTACGGCGTGCCTCAAGCCCGGAGCCTCTCTCCATACTACAACGCGTAGGTATTTTGAGCTCCTTTTTCAGTGTCGACAGACAGAAGAAAGTGGCGACGCGCGTGTGTTTTACACACCGCCGCCGTTGTGCGAGCATTTCCCCTTTTGTTTAGCGGTAAAGGCCCCTCTGTTTGCAACTTGAAGGGGTGCCATGTTGTTTAGCCGCTGAGTTTGCTTGGTTTTTAGCTCGCACACAACATCGAGTTGGCTAGTAGCGCTAGCACAGCACCCGATGCGACAGTTCTCCTCGTTTTAAAATCTACCGCACATATTTGGTAAAACTAATATCATCTGATATAAAAAAAATGCAGCGCTGGATTTTCAAGTAAACTTTGATGTCAAGCACAGACAAGCCATAATAAACAGGCCCGGCGCGGCTAGCGTTAAGCTGGCTGCTCATGTAGCTTGCTAATGTCAATAATAGTGAAACGATTTTAGATGCCGATTTAAATCGGACGTTAGGATAAAATGAAACCACATCACTTTAAGGAATGATTAAAATAATAATCCCCCGTGGATATCCAGCCGTCTAAGACTCCAAAATCGCCGCTGGTAGCAGCTAGCGCGCTAGTTAGCTGGTCTGTCGAACTAGCCTGGCGTCAGTTTTCTGCAACAATCGGTATGTTGTTGGTAATATTTGAATAATGGTTATCGTGCGAGCAAGACTGTCATTTTGTCTGGTGGTCTGTGTTCATATGTAGCAGTTTTACATGTATACACATAAGGCTCAGTCGTAGCGATGCTACAACGCCGCTTCTACAGAAGCTAGTAACGAATGCTAACAAGCGGCACTTGTTTTGTTCTTTTTGTTGTGCTCATTAATACCTTTCCCATGCCGCTTTTTGTTGTTCAGCACTCGGTCTGTCATGAACGGGCCTCTATTAGACTAGCTATTACTGTTTGGGTCACTAAACCATCGGTTTATGAAGTTGCAGAACGATTTAAATGGAGTCTAATCAAGAAGTCTCTTAGCAAAGAACATGCGCAAGAAATTGCGATTTGCTTGTTGACGAAGTGGTTGTGCAGAACTGTTAATGTTTTACCCCCTTTTCATCTCGTACAAGGCAACCAAAATACCTACGACCCTTTTTAGAAAACTACAGTGTATCCACAGCAACTGTAAGATTTAATACATCTCGGACAGTGTCAGCAAAACTGAGCCTGATGCCAGCTTTATGTTGTATTATAAATTACGCTTTTTCATTTAATCGTGCTTTTAACCATTAAATTTTGAGTGCTCAGCCTCCTCGCTAGGATGTGCTAACTTCTGATTGAAACGTCTATTTAAAAAAAAAACCAAAAGCTACAAACTTTATCATGAAGAAACTCTGTTGGTGATGAATTAGGCAGCGTTTTGTCAAGCAACTCATTTCACAAATTTAAATTCCAACAACAAAATAAGAGTCAAAGCAATCGTTTGAGCCAGAACCAACGCAGACAGGATGGCCCCTGGGCAATTTGTGGTCATTTTTAAAAAAATGACACTTATTTCAGCCATTAAATTGGCTTTGGAATCGACAACCCCTTTAGTTCTCAGACAGCGCAAGTTTTCAAGAGCTTTGTCAAAGATCCCAAGACCACGTAGCTTTCAAAACACTGCCTCGTTCGTTACATGACTTTCTCAGATTTGAGCAACTGGTGATATGATTTGTTTCTCGCTTTCATACGCGTCTGATAAAGGGAGTTCATGACCGATTAGGCGCAACTAAAGCAAGGGTTGTGCCGACCAAACTAAACGGCGTGAAAACAGACTGCAGCCGTAGTCACAAGTCAATGGTGATGTAACTGACCCATTGCTCGAAATTAGTCAAGAAATATCAGCCTTCCCAGACACTTTTTAGTCATGAAGACAATACAAACACGACAATAATGTTACCAAAATTCATTTTCTCCTACAAATCTTGGATCCGATTGTGTGTTGTCCCCTGATTTGTCCATTGAGTGACCTCTCTGAGTGACCTCTCCTGCTTTTCTTTAGGCTTTCCCGTGGAATGAGCATTCCATGCAGCATCCTAGGTATGAATGACGTGGCCTGGCAGGAGACAAGAGGTGGGATGCTGCATGCAAATGGCGCTCCTGAGGCCGGAGGGGTCAGGGTCCATGGTGGAGGGCCCCTAGCCGCGGTGGCGGGCCAGGCTACAGGGGGCCCCCATTTACAGGGCATGGATCGGACGGGCAACCCCACGCCGGGAACACCGCAGCCGCCGTTGAGCGGTCGTTCGCAGGACGATGCTACGGTCGGCTACTTCTTCCAGAGGCAGGCCGGGGAGCAGCTGGCAGGTTGCTCGCCGGGCAAGCATCGCTGGCCCACCGGGGACCCCAATCATGTTGATCAGGTTGTTCGAATTTGCTTGTGAACACGATCGAAGAAATGATCGGCATATTAATTGATGATTAAAATAAGGGTCAGGGAGCAGTGGTGAAATTGAAAACTGTGCTGCTAACGCGTTTGTGGTGTTTGTGGCTCAGGTCCGCGCTGTGGATGAAATGAACTATGACTTTCAAGCTCTGGCTTTGGAGTCCAGAGGAATGGGAGAGGTAGGACTTTTTTTGCAAACGCAATAACTACTCAAATTTATGGGGGGGGGGAGCTTCAATTAATCCGATTTTGTTTTCTTTGAAGATTTTGCCGGCGAAAAAGCTCTGGGACTCTGATGAACTGGCCAAGGATGGAAGAAAAGGAATGCTTCTTGGAGAGGAGTGGAGGGACAATGCCTGGGGGTCATCACGTGAGTCACTCCAACCTTCACACCCAAATGTTTGTTTTGTTTGTAACGGATTTGAAAAAAAATTCCCACTTGTAAAAGGTTTTACGGCCAGCTTTGCAGATGTTTGATGCCAGCCTTTTCTCTAGACCATTCAGTCTCCCAACCAATTATGGTCCAGCGACGGCCGGGTCAAGGTTTCCACGGCAACGGCGACGCCAACTCGGTGCTCTCGCCCCGCTCGGAGGGCGGAGGCTTGGGTGTGAGCATGGTGGAGTACGTGCTGAGCTCGTCTCCCGGCGACAAGATGGACGGCCGTTACAGGAACGGCGGCTACGTGAGTTGAAATGCACTCGCGGTTTTTAACGTTATTCTACTTTCATGAATGTCTCATGCCTGAAATTGTCTTTTTTTTTTTTTTTTTTTTTTAGCACTTAGTTCCACCATTGAGTGACACCTCGACCTAACCTTGTGTTCTTGCTAATCCAGGGTGGAGGCGATACGGACCAGGATGGGAGAGAGAAGAATGATGGTCCCGAGAAAGTCTCTCCGTTTGAGGAAGACAAGAGCCCTGAGATGAAGGTGGGAGACGACGGCGATTCCGCCAAAGCCAATGGAAGAAGTTTACTGAACGGCATGGACAGAGACTGCAAAGACTTCAAGTATGTGTGGAGTTTTTTTTTTTTTTGGGGGGGGGGGTTGAGCAAAATTCTCCAACCTACCGAAAGCTCGTAATATTTCTAAGGTGCGAGGACTCGTATCCTAACGGCGTTTGTCTTTCAGTCCAACTCCAGGAAGCCGTCAAGCTTCTCCAACTGAAGCCGTGGAGAGAATGGGCCCGAACCAGACCGGATTGGAGATGATGACCCAACATCACGTCCACGCTCACGCCCACGCCCATGCGCACGCCCACGCGCACGCTCACGCCCACGCTCTCCAACAACAGAACCACAACAAGGGCCCAGTGGAGGACTTTCAGAACCAGGAAGGCCCGAACATGAGTGGCATGGAACAACAAGCCGGTGTCGAATCCCTCCAGTTTGAATATGCAGGGAACCAGATTCAAGTGGACTCCTCCGGAACCCCGGTGGGGTTGTTTGACTACAGCTCGCAGCAGCAGGTGTGTGTTTTGTTTTTTGTTTTTTGAATGAAGAACTCATAATTGTAAGTTTGAAGCAATGTCTTTGGTCCCTTTCTAGTTATTCCAGCGGTCAAATCCCCTCACGGTCCAGCAGCTCACAGCAGCCCAGCAGCAACAATATGCCCTGGCAGCGGCTCAACAGCAGCACCTTGGTAACGTTGCCGTATTAAAAAAATAAAAATTGTTGTTTTTAAATTCCTGATTCTACTGAGCAGTTTACTTGGGTCCAGTATTCCCCCCCCCCTCATTTTTAAACGATGCAAAAGGCAGTAAAGTAGCTGATCTGTGCAACGCTGCTTTTTAACATCCACTGTGTGAACCAAAATCAAAAATGCAGGACCGTAAATGTCGTTTCCACCTCGCGGCGCACTTTACGCTTTTTACTCTTTAAATGGAGGTCCCGTGGAATATCTGCCTTCTTCTGTTATAAATGAGAAGAAATTAAAAAAAATGCCAATTTCAAATCGTCACTGTGCTGAAGTGAACTCAAAAGTGTTTTGTTTTTTTTTCTTTTGAGAAACTGCAACCGACCTTTTGTTTGTTGATTTCCGTTCACTTTGCTTAGCTGGCCTCGCTCCCGCGTTTGTGCCAAACCCTTACATCATCAACGCCGCACCCCCTGGAGCTGATCCATACACGGCAGCAGGGCTGGCGGCAGCAGCGACTCTTGCAGGTGATCACCTGACACACCTCGTCCGGTCTTTTCAACGCCGTCACGTGGATCAAGGTGCCAACTATTCCAAAAGTTGGAAAACAACAACGGTGTTGTTTATTTTTCCCCTCCCAGGGCCCACGGTGGTTCCACCGCAATATTATGGCGTTCCTTGGGGCGTGTACCCGGCCAACCTTTTTCAGCAACAGGCCGCATCTACTGCCAATCACTCTGCGAATCAGCAAGCATCCAATCAGGGACCGGGGCCGGGCCAACCTCAGGTGAGCACCATGTGTCGTCGCGAACGCCAAGGCAAGACCGTCAAAGAGCTTCCACACCTCAACACCTGCGCGGTTTGCTTCCAATGCAGCATAAAGAAGCGCACCACAGTTAACGCCTCACATTGTTTGGTTTCCCTTCAAGGGCGTTTGAAACGAGTTTTGCTTTGTACATAAGTGACCAGGCTGTGTTTTCTGACGTTAACATGCCGGCAGGTAATGCGCACGGGAAACAACCAGCGTCCTCTTACGCCCGGTCAAGGTCAACCAAGTCAGCAGGAGTCTCTGGCTGCAGCAGCAGCTGCCGCCGCAAACCCCGCACTGGCGTACGCCGGAATGCCCGGTCGGTTACACGTGCTCATCAGCAACCGCGGCCTGCAATCTGCAGCTCGCATTTTAGAACATCTGTTGACAAATTGGCTTTTTCCCCCGCTCAGGTTATCAGGTGTTGGCCCCCGCAGCTTACTACGACCAGACCGGCGCACTGGTGATGGGTCCAAGTGCTCGAACCGGCCTCGGCGGGCCAGTTCGTTTAGTCCAAACGCCTCTCCTCATCAATCCCGCAGCAGCCCAGGCTGGTAAGTAAATATAGTACGTTGTCACTATCTGGATGAGCGGCACTTCTGATTTGAGGTGATTGGTCGCAACCTACAAAGGACAACAGTTTCAAATAAAAGTTGACATCTGATATTTGGCGGCTTTGGTCTGCATGAATTTTCTCGGTTCAACTCGTGTCTCCTCGAACGCTAGTCGGATTTACGTCTTGGTATTTCTTCTATTACGCATGGTTTCCCCGTTAGACCCCTCAGACAAAGATGAGGTCGTAACTCACCTTTCTCTGGACATATTTAGCCACTATTCTGGAGCCAGTGTACATTTTAAATTGGAAAAATCTCACAGCGTAGCCCTAAAGGAAAAAAAAAAAGACTTAAATAACAATCATCTTGATGGATACATTATTTGGAGTACCATATTTTTTGCACGAAAAGTCTTCCATATCCTTAAAAGCTCACAGCGCGCCTTAAAATCCATCCAATATATGAAAAAAATGACAAAATAGGCCATTCGTTGAAGGTGCGCCTCATAATCCAGTGCGGAAATTAATTGTAATTGGACAATCTTCCATGGAACAGGATCTGTGCAAGCACATCGTTTGGGAATCACTGCCTTAAAAAAATTTAGGAGGGACTATGTGTTAAAGGACCCGAATCCGCTTCGGATTGAACATAACGCGTGAGACGACTTTTTCTTTTGTCTCGTCTCACCCTCTTTGCTTTCTCCAACCAGCAGCTGCGGTGTCCGCGTCCGGTTCCGGTAACAACATGCCAGGCCCTCCGGCCAACGGCATGTACCGCTCCATGCCTCAACCCCAACCTCAGCCGCAGCAGCAGCAGGCTCCCCCTCAGAGCAGCGGCCTGCAGTCCAGTTCCTTCTACGGCTCGGGCTCTGTCCCCAACACCTCTCAGAGCAGCTCGCTTTTCTCGCACACATCGGCTCCGCCGCCGCAGAGCTCCTCGTTGGGCTTCAGCAGCACCGGCAGCTCGCTCGGCGTGGGTCTGGCGTCTGCCCTCGGAGGATTCGGCTCGTCGGGTCGGTACCCCAGCGGTCACGTGATGTTTCCACTTTTGCTTTTATTCCAACACGCTTCTTCTTTTGTCGCCGTAGTGTCGAGCTCAACGAGTAGCAGCGTGTCTCGCAGGGACTCCCTGTTGACGAGCTCGGATCTTTACAAGCGCGGAAGCAGCAGTTTAACTCCCATCGGCCAGCCCTTTTACAACAGCCTGGGTTACTCCTCCTCACCCAGCCCCATCGGACTCACCCCCGGCCACTCGCCTCTCACTCCCCCGCCTTCTCTTCCCTCCTCTCACGGGTCCTCCTCCAGCCTTCACCTCGGTGAGAGCATATTTGTCATTCTGCCGCGTCGCTAGAGTCCAGCATGGTTTCCGCCATTGACGACGACCCGCTAATTTGCATGAGAGTTGAAGCTGAATGGAGAGATTTCATTGTCCGCTAACTCGCTGCTCTGTAGGGTCTTCCAAAATATTTGATATTTTTAGTAAGAACAGGCCAGGGCTTGCCAACCTTTTTAAAGTTGAGAGCGACTACTTGGTTACGGATTAATACATGGGGGCTACCAGTTTGATATACTTTTTATTCAAATTACTTTTAATGCTGGTATCATTCGGGCCCGGCCGATATTAGTTTTTAAAATAGTCAGATGGGGGGAAAAAAAAGTGTGAATCAAATACGCCAGGGCCAAGTATTGTAAAACTCAAATGTTCTGCCTGTAATTCATATTTTTATTGTAAGAATTAAGAGAGCAAATTATTTTTTTCCCCTTTAAATTTAATCGTACAATTACGGTTCTCGGAATTCTATTCTGCCAAATATCGGAATTCTCCTTGCTGGAGACATGCTGACAATTTTATAACTTGCTGTTGGCTCAGTGAACTGTCGCTGCTTTTTGAAACAAGTTTTTGTTGCAGCTCCGAAAAAAGAAAAGCTCTGGTGGTGTTTTTTAAAACGCACACTTTATTAATGGTTTTCACAGTCTCAACAAATTCAGGTACGTCTCCGTGCCTTCTCTTCTTCTGTTCGACTCGAGAGGAATGCATGACCGCCCCCGATCGTTCTGTTGAAGCTACGCTCAAGGAAATGCCAAAATAAATTCTGTAGGCGGGCTATAGAATTTTGAGATTTCCTAGCTTGATTTTCTGTTTTGATGCATTATTTTCAATTTTTGTAGTTTCATTGAAGTAAATTGTGAATTTACGTTTTTCGGAGGCGGTTATGAACGCCTCTAGAGTTGAACGGAAGGGGCGTAGCTCCATCTTGTGGATGCATTGTAGATTGTGTCACCATCCAGTGCGTCCAATATATGAAAAAAAAAAAATTACAAAATAGGCCATTCATTACTGTGGTCACTGCAACAACAATCCTAGGAAATCACAATTGTCTCATCACTGGTGAGCTATTTTTAGAACAGTTTTTGTTTGTGCATTCAAAAAAAAAAAAAAAATTCTAACCTGATCACGTTGTTCATACTGACCAGAGAATTATGTAAAAAAAAATAATTTGGGCATCACCCTGTACTACAAAATCGAAAGAGTTGCAGTTTTACTATCACCGCTATATTATCCTATCATCTCAGGTGGCTTGACGAACGGCAGCGGGCGTTACATCTCCGCAGCACCCGGAGCCGAGGCCAAGTACCGCAGCGCCGGCGGCACCTCGAGCCTATTTAATTCCAGCAGCCAGCTCTTCCCACCGTCTCGGCCCCGCTACAGCCGCTCGGACGTGATGCCGTCCGGCCGCAGCCGCCTCCTGGAAGACTTCAGGAACAACCGCTTTCCAAACCTTCAACTCCGAGACCTGCCTGGACACATGGTGGAATTCTCGCAAGACCAGCACGGATCCAGGTTTGCAAAACGAACGTACCCGGTTGAAGAAATTGCCATCTTTTTTTTTTTCTGTCCAACAATGGAGATTGATGATTTTCTTTTTTTTTTTTTTTTTTTTAAATAATTTCACCTCTCAGATTCATCCAGCAGAAACTGGAGAGGGCCAGTCCCGCCGAGAGACAGATGGTTTTCGGAGAGATCCTACAAGCCGCATACCAGCTGATGACAGATGTGTTTGGCAACTATGTCATCCAGAAATTCTTTGAGGTAGACGGGTGACGACGTTTAGCGTTTTAAAGCGTGGCTTGCTTTGTCGAGTCATGTCAGATTGAGATGTTTTGAGTTTTTTGTGTGGCAGTTTGGAAGCTCAGACCAGAAGCTGGCGTTGGCAACTCGGATCCGCGGCCATGTCCTCCCGCTGGCTTTACAGATGTACGGCTGCAGGGTCATTCAGAAAGCCTTGGAGTCCATTTCTTCAGACCAGCAGGTAATTGTAAGTGAGATTTTTCTTCAAATCTGTTTGACCCTTTGTTTTTTTTTTTGTTTTTTTTTTTTCATTGTAAAAGACTCGAGGCTTTCATTTCCACGCGCTGATGTCGGGTTTGGAAAGGTCTCAACTTTTCCTCACAAACTTTTTTTTGGGGTTTTCAGAGTGACATCGTTCGTGAGCTGGACGGCCATGTTTTAAAGTGCGTGAAGGACCAGAATGGTAACCATGTGGTGCAAAAGTGCATCGAGTGTGTCCAGCCGCAAGCTCTGCAGTTCATTATAGACGCCTTCCAAGGCCAGGTATGTGTGTCGTGTCAATGAAAACAAAATGAAGGGTCGCAAGCTCCGCTGTCATCAATGCCGTGCCTCAATTCATCAGCGCTTGAAATAACTTCATTGCTATTTTGCTCAGGTGATTTTTTTTTTTTAATTTTTCTTCCAAAAATCTGATTTTGAAATTACCGAGACATCATTCAAAATAAATCATATTTTCTCCTTTCCCTTATGAGATTTGCTTTATTTTTTTTCCTGACGCCAATCAAACCATCACTCATTTTTCAAAGATTTTTTGAAGTAACGTCGCACCCGCCCAGGCCGGTCTCATACCGTATTTTCCGCACTCAGGCGCAACGAAAAGTCTTTGATTTTCTTCAAAGCTCAGCGCGCCTTAAAATCCGTTGCGCCTTGTGTATGGTCATTACGGTAATGTCGACCCCAAAATGGCTCCTTGCTGGAGACATGCTTACAATGTTTTAACTTGCTGTTGGTTCAGTGAACTGTGTCACTGCTTTATGAGATAAGTTTTTGTTGCAGCTCCGAAAAAAGGAGTGCTGTGGTGTTTTTAAAACGCACACTTTATTTATGGTTTTCACAGTCTCAATAAATGCAGCTACGTCTTTATTAGTCTCTGTGCCTTCTCTTCTTTCGTTTGACTCGAGGCGTTCATAACAGCCTCTGAAAAACATAAATTAACGATTCCTTCAATGAAACTATGAATATTGAAAATGCATCAAACAGAAAATCAAGCGAGGAAATCACAAAATAAATTCCCAACCCCCACCCCTACAGAATTTATTTTGATTTCCTCATTTGTGAATAAAAAACACTTCTGAGACAGTCCAGTCTCCTACATTTTACTGGCATCTGATTATTCTGTTGGAGCTACGCTCAAGGAAATGCCAAAATAAATTCTGTAGGGGGGGCTATAGAATTTATTTGGGGATTTCCTCGCTTGATTTTTCTGTTTTGATGCATTGTTTTCCATTTTCCTAATTTCATTGAAGTAATCGTTAATTTACGTTTTTTGGAGGTGGTCATGAACGCCTCGAGTCGAACGGAAGGAGCATAGCGCCATCTCGTGGATGCATTGTAGATTGCGTTTTATAATCCAGTTTATCCAATATGTGAAAAAAATTACAAAATAGGCTGTTCATTGAAGGTGCGCCTTTTAGTGCGGAAAATACGGTACTTGTTTTATGAATGGCGCTGGCAACGGCCAAATTGTTTAACCTTTCAAACATAACATAAACCACAGCTTTTTTTTATTTTTATTTCTTTTTAAACATTGAATTGGGCACCAGGCTTTTGTCGGTGGTCACTTTAATTCATGTCTCCATGATTGCCTTCTATCGGACAGAAAGCCCAAAAATTCTGCTCATATTGCCTGTTCGTTTGCAGAAAAGCACTTAAAAAAGTGGCTTGCAGGATTTTCTAATTTGGCAGGATGGACTGTTTTTCTGTTCGCAGCGATGTTTTTTTTTTTTTTGTGTGTGTGTGTCAGCAGGGATACCCATTGAAGTGTCAAAGCCGCTTAATTTGACTGCTTTAAAAAAAAAAAAAAATTACCCGCGGCTGCTTTTTCAGGTGTTTGTCCTCTCCACGCACCCTTACGGCTGTCGAGTCATCCAAAGGATTTTGGAGCACTGCACCCAGGAGCAGACTTTGCCGATACTGGAAGAGTTGCATCAGCACTCTGAGCAACTGGGTCAGGTAAACGTGTGCACCTTGATCAATTGCAGATTTTATTTTTTTCCTCCCAGAACGTCACTCATCATTGTTGTGCTTGTGAAAAAAATATTTGTCTTGTGTTAGCTTTCATCACATCTGACGTGAATATTCAAACATCCACCCTACCCTACCCCCCTCCCCCCTTCACCTATTCCATCCAGAAATATCAAGGCGTATCATTGGAGATGACACCCAAAACATATTATACAGTGTCCCGTGATGCACTGTTCAAGGTCAGAGCAATTTGCCTCTCTCTCAAGGATGTCCATGTTTTTTTTTCTCCTTCTTCCCTCTTCTAATTTTTGAATGTTACAATAGATGGAGTTCTCAACTTTTCCGCGTCCCTAATCAACAGTTTTTTAAAATTTATCCCCCCCCCCCCCCCCCTT
>CAAKHF010006979.1:0-27929 GCA_901007745.1 Hippocampus kuda
TTCCCCCCCCCCCCCCCCCCCCCCCGAGGGACAAGATGCGGAATCCCTCCCATTTACCAGAAGAAAGAAAGTGATCCCGATGTAAAAGACTCAACCGCGAACGGTGTGTACGGCTCCCCTTTGATGAAAATACTCCATCGTGGAATTTAGTTTCAAGTTCTGTCTGTTTTATTTAGTAAGGCTGGCGTTTGGGGATTTTCGGACCTGAATCTCATTTTTCATCCTTTGGCGAACACCCATTCCTCGTAGCATTTGTGCTTTCCGATTTAAAGTTACCGTCTAGCCGTTACACTCGAACGTTCACTGCGTGTTGCAAGCACTCACAACAATTGCCAGAAGGAGAGCCATAAATCTTATCGGCACACCTAGTTGGGTCCCTAAGTGGTCGTTAGGGGCTAAAGACGTCCTAAGGGACCCTTCTTAGTCAGCGTCCACCACTGCAAAGTGCCAGCCTTTTCTTTCCCATTCTAAGAGTGACACAGATCTTTTCGTATGCTCTCATTAACGTGAGCAAATCAGGGAGAGAGGAAACAGGATGTCTGAAAATATTCAACAGATGTACCAGATGTGGTTTTTTTTTCTGAGGAAACAAATGAGCAAAAGTAAAGCGCTCAGAGATAAGTGGACGGCAAAACAAGGACAAGATCTAAAATGGTCCACATCTGATGTGGGGGTCAGGCAGTTGTTGCAAGTGCATTTTTTTTTTTTTGGTTTAAAGAAAAAAAAAAAGCCCCACGTGTGAATCTATTCCACCAAGCACCTCTGACACTCATATGGAACGCAACAATGACCCTTTTCTCTCCTCTGCCTCACGCTTGGCTGGGCTCCCTGAATAGCAAATCATCCATACTTGTGACCCCCCCCCCCACACACACACACACACAATTGGTATGGAGACGATCGTATGTGTTGGGCAGCCTTTTAGATATACGACAATACTCAACTGAAAGTTGAAAAATAATAATAATAATAATAATAATCACACAAGTTATACAGACCTCATCTGTGAGTAAAACATGCATATGGAGCAGTCCGAATAACAACATTGCAACACTGCCCTCATGAGAAAATTCGAGGGACTTACAAAATGTCCGCTCGAGGCCAAAATGTGACGTTCAAACTACGCTTGCAAAAGATGAAAGTCCGAGACGTCCTCCGAACGATGAAGTTGGCAAAATTAGCATCACCCGCAATCGTTTCCTCTTCCTCAAGCTCACTTTTGTTACACACTGGAAAATATCAACAAAGCCTCGCAAAACCATATTCAAGTATTTAATTTTTTTTTTTAACTTCAATATTCTTTTAAAATGAAGTCAACAGCTCAAAAGTTGCAAAATTTCTTTTTGAGGTAGCACTAGTTGACAAACTTTTTTCTTTCTCACAATAAATCTGATTCAAACGCAGCCCCAAAAAAACATTAATCAAAGCCAGTGGTTTTTTAAATGGAGTTTTGTGTGTATACGTGTGCCTACACGCGTGTGCGTCTCATAAGAAGTGGGCGAGTTCCAAAAAGGATCCATTTATCTTCAGTCTACATGCTGTAACATCGCGGACACTCACACACAACAAGCAGAGAAACAAGTAAGGCTTTCCCTTATTTTAGCTCATTCGTTTTACGTGATGTTTCAAGTTTTTTTTTTGCATTTGAGGTGCCGCTGCTGCATTGATTAGTTGAAATCACTCCATTTGTTGCGCTTTTTTTTTTTTATTGCAATGCAAAGCCATGTACAATTTGTATGGAGCTGTGATATCGGGAAAAACTTTGCTACCGTATTTCATTCATCAGCGTGGATAAAGTAAAAAATATATATCGATATATATACATGAATAAACTATTTGAATTGCAAATATGGTTTTCGAGCAGCTTTTATTGACAACTCAGTATTTAAAGGGCAGCGGTTTTCATCCCCTCGCAGAGCAAGTTGTCTCGCCTTGATAAGAGACTTGAAGTGGTGTGAGGGTCCTTATCTCAATCGACATTTACAGCACCGGTGTTCTTTTTTTTTTTTTTTTTTTAACCCATGCACAAGCGTAAGTTTTCATCCCATGAAAGAGAAAAAGAAAGGAGATCGTTGCACAACTTACAGTGCATGTACGTTTTCCATGCGTCCACATGACACTGAGGCACTCGGTTGCTCTGCCGCCATACATTTGGATCGAACCATCTATGGAAATAAGCGTTGATGCTATCAAAGTGGCACACGCATCAAGTCAAAGAATCGTTCAGAAAAGAGCTAAGAGGCCTTCCAAGAGGCATTTTCTCATGGCGACGTTGCATCACTTGTTGCTAGGGAGAGCTCATGAAACGCAAGGACCAGTGCCCCTGTTGTCCAACTTTAAATACATGAATATTCCATTCACACAAAGTATAGGTTTGAATGGAAAACAGAGGTCGTGGAGCAGTTTGCTGGACAGCGAGGCAGCATGATTGATTCATTGCCACATTTCCACACCTTTTTCCAGCCTCACCCGAGGAGCTGAAAGTCAGCACCAGCTGAGCAGCACATAAACCGCAAGCTGAATGATCGACTTGTCTTCCAGCGACTCAACTTGAGCATCAGGAGCCATGGATGAAAACTCAAAGCCAGAAGCCGAAGCAGTGGCGGGGACATCGGCGGAGGGGACGTCCCTGGAGTGGACGTTGGAGGCGGACAACAGCCAAGACGACAACAACCCGGCGACTCTCGAGGTGACGGCCGAGGGTTTGAACGAGCTGATGAGGAGCATGGAGACCATGCTGTCGGATGTGGAAGAGCTGAGGAGCCAGTGCAGCATCCAGGCAAGAGAGCTACTCGAAGCCGCCATGGAGCTGAAGCAACAGCAGGATGAGCTGAAGGAGAGCTACAAAGAGCTGGCGGCGGATATGCAAGAGATCATGGACGCCATGGACGACCTGTGCATCAGCAAGAGTGCCTTCGAGGCCAGAGAGAAGGACATGGAGAAGCTCGGCGAGGAGTTTTGAAGGACGCAGAGTGACGTCGGGCTTTGTGGGCGGAGAGTGAGGGGCTGTGGTTTGATTATTTAAATGTGTGAGCTGAAGCGCGTTGATTATTGTTTGGAACTCTAAAAATGGCATGATGAGCATGACTTCTATTTTGTGCAACAATAAAATGAACGACTGCTCATTTCGTATTCCATATTTGTGTGTTAGTAACTATATCAGCCCAAATTGTTCTCTTTATTGCTTTTCAGTCACTATTTTTTTAAATTCAAATAAACATTGAACAGCATCATTTGAGTTGACCTTATTTTGGAAGCGAAAACAGCTTTACAGGGACAGCAGTTACTACAGTGGACATCTTATGTTATCAAGTTACACGGTGCATGAAAGGGATAAATCCGATTAATCTATTAATTGACAAAATAAACAACAGATGAATTAATAATCAATCCGAATAAATTTGTGTTGCAGTCCTATTAAATATGCTATTCAAAAACAAATTTTCCTCCTGATTATTGTTTCTATAGGGGACTATTTTTGTTTGAAATCATCAAATAACTACCCCATCTTCTGTCGCTTTGCACTGAACACCTCAAACATGAGTCCTCGGAACATAAAGACCCCATTTACACGTGAGCGTCATTTTAAGCCACATGATTATCTGCCAAGGAAAAATATATATATATATATATTGCCGTAGAGTGGTCAATTCAAAAGTGCATGACTATGTCTGCGCCTACTTTGCTGTAGCTATCTTAGGAATTAAATGGTAACTTACCTCCCATTCTGAGGTATGGATGTTGTCTGGATGGGGTCACTGCCGCTAACGGATTTGGGAGAGCCAGATGTCTGGAATACCGTACCACAGTGGTATGAAGAATGCTTCCGTTTATATTCTGTTAAGAAAAGATAATAATTGGTCAATTGAAATCTTGGGCGTTTCATCATGCCTTAAAACAAACAACATAAAAACAAACGCTTGCATCCTGGTAGAAATGAAAATAAGTGTCCCAAACATGACCACCCGAAATTCACTCACTGGCATCCCCCGGAAATCAAAAAGCAAATTTGCCTTCAACACTAGTTTCATCAAACCAATTTGGAGATTCGGTCGATAATGACAAGAGCCACAAAAAGAGTCTCAGGAAGCCATGAACAAAATGAAACAAGAAGTCAGACATTTTGTTTTCAAGTAGCCATTTTGGATGACCTCCAAGGCTTTACTTCGACAAAGTGGAATTATCCCGATTCGACAGATGCGGGCTAAATCAGAAAGCTTTTTTTGTTTACCTTTTAATGTGAGTGAAGAATGACAATAGTATTTTTTTTTTCCATTTTGAGGATTCACCATGAAAAAGGGCCTCACACTTTTGTTTAGCTTATTGTGCTCATCTGTTGAGCAATACGATGCAAATTTGAACTGGATTTATTTCCACTTACGTAAATTAATCTGCCACTGCAGATGTGATTCATACTGTATTTACCTTTTCCTTCGCAGCACTGGGGAGATCCAGCCTCTCCTGCTCCACAGACCAATGCTCCCTGCCACGAGACAAGGGCCCCTGCGATACCTGGAAAAGACGATTCTATTTCAATGCAAGCATCGGCGAATGTAAAGAGTTTTGGTTTGGAAGATGCCAAGGCAACGCGAACAACTTTGCTTCTCTTGAGGAGTGTCAGAGCATGTGAGGCCACATCCGAAAAATGGAAATGCTGAATTTGTGCATGATATGATTGAGGTGACACACAGTGCACATTTGTACTGTATAGAGTTACAAGGCCTTCTTTCATTCTACTTTGCATGAAAAACATGTCAAGAATTTGTTCATACAATAAAAAATGGATTTGTCCTATTTTTTTTTACGTTGTTGTGAATTGTGGCTCATGTGAAAGGTACAAAATAAAACAACATGATTTCACACATTAAATGGGATACATTTTCTGCCATATATTTTTCTTTGAAGGCTTTTCCATCACTTTATTTCGCTAATCGCTTGTCCTCACTACTGCCTGAACTTGGGCCTCTGCCGCTTACACTCTGGAGTAAATGCACACCATTAGCAAAGCTGTGATTGTGGAGTCGAATTCGCTTGGCGTTAGTGATGAATTTTACACATTTAAAGAAGTAGAAGACGCAAATTCTGCTTTGTACTACCGGCATGGAGGTACGCGAATCTTCAAAGCAGCCAAGAAACGGATAAATGTCCCTGATAAACCCACTTAAGGGTGATTGCTGGACTGCTAATGGCGACAACCGCCTTTGTATGACTCACGGCAAAATAAACGATTCCAAACACCCGACACATCACGCTGAAATAACCAATTCACAGCCAACCTATTGTAATCACGGTAAAATATCCAAAATAACTCTTTGGAAAGTCAAGTTTACTTACCTTTATGTCACCTTTCCTTGACCTTTGTTGGATGATGTCATCGTTAGCACCGGTACAAATGAATTGGACTCCATTTTTCCTAACGACGTCATCTTTCGGCGGCAAGAATTGCTGACGTAGTTCTCGAGTTTGCCGACTTTACCTGAAAAATATTAGTTTAATAATAAAATGGGGGGAAAAAAGAGAAACGGATTCTAATTGTTGTTGATGCGAAAGTTTTCATTATTTTTGGAATTTCACATTCTCCAAGAACTAATGAAATGTGTCTATGGGTAGGCGTGAGATGTCGACGCCGGCACTCGAGACTTTGAAGGTCTTGGACGATGTGTGCATGGCAACACTTCGAGGCAGAAATATGATTGGAGATAATAAAAAATATATAAATAACCCATAAACGACTGGAAATCGCGCAGCCAACACACAAGCTATGAAATGAAGACAAAACATTGCTGGAAATAAATGATTACCACTGCATTTAAACTGGAAATATAGGTAGGTCTGTGCTCCTGGAAATAATACACTACTGTACTGTATAGTGAAATTCGGGGCTCTAAATATTTTATTTTGAAACCCTTTCGCTTGATACCGGAAATGTAATGACATCTCTTCCCCTCGCGGTCTTGCCGTAAACAGCTTCAAACACAAGACATTTGTCAAGCATAGTGTGTGGTTTCATCCCGGATTTTTCGTACCAGAATTTCGACTAGGATTCAATTTCACACGAACATGGTGAGTGATTTATCTTGTTTTATGCTTGAACAAATAAATGTGCACCCCCAGTCAATCGGATGGGCAGCTGCAGCCAAGCTAACGAGCTAGCCGGGTAACTGAGTCAAACGTGCTGTGCAAACGTAAAAATCACCAAACAAAGTAATATTGTTTTTGTATTGATCGTACTTACATTTTTGTGGCACTCATCTCACCTTTCATCTCCCAGTCGCACACGATCCTGTTGGTTCAGCCCACCAAGAGACCCGAAGGCCGGACATACGCTGACTACGAGTCGGTGAATGAATGCATGGAAGGTCTGGACGCTTTACCGTCAAAACCTCTTAACGCGCTGTAAAACTACCCGTAGCTTATCTTGAGCGAGAAAAGTTTGCAAAATTCCTGCCATCTTGCAATTGTCTCAGCCAAAATTTTATTCCAAGGCTATATCGCACAGTTTTTAAACATCTGCATCTTTATCACAGGTGTGTGCAAAATGTACGAAGAGCATCTCAAGAGGATGAACCCCAACAGCCCGTCCATCACATACGATATTAGCCAGTTGTTTGACTTCATTGACGACTTGGCAGACTTGAGCTGTCTTGTGTAAGTGTTTCAAGTGTGAATTTGCATTCCTACAAATTTTGAACGTGGCCTTTTTTCAGTTATAGAGCGGACACCCAAACGTACCAGCCGTACAACAAAGACTGGATCAAGGAGAAGATTTACGTCCTATTGAGACGTCAAGCTCACCAAGCGGGGAAGTAGTGAGACCGATGTCACCGTTGTCCTTCGATACACATCCCAAAGGAGTCGATGAAACACAGCGACATTTCGAAAACTTCTTTGAGATTTGTGTGATAGAGGACAAGGGGATACTTTAAATGAGAGGATGTCCATTTTGTTTTCGGGGACGGTCTGGGTCACCTGGCGGTGGCCCTTTGGTTTCTGAGTTAACTTTTTTTTTAACTTGCTATTCTCAGTAACGCGTCCAAGCCAGTTTCCGTGCTGTGGAATTTCAATTAAAATTGGTAGGGAGTGACGACACAAAATTTACAAGAGTTGGGTTTTTTTTTTGTGTTTTTTTAAATTGTTATTCTGACTACTGTGGTTACTTTAGTGACACTTAATGCTGTTTTCTTTTTTGTAAACTTTTTTTTTTTTACACAATGTATCGGATTCCTTTGATTCAAACATCATCATTTTGGCTTTGGAACTGTTCTTTAATAAACAACTTGAAAGCGATCACACTTTTTGCAATCTGTGCCCCCATGCGTACATCGTTGAATGAATTCATCCAAAATGCACACATGCTAGATGGAAAAATACTTCTGTTATTATGTTATCCCTGTTGCATGAATATTGTTGTCAAATGAACGCTGGATTATGTAAGTATTGTACATTAACAGGTGTCACAATATTTTCAAATGCAAAGAAGGTGACTACTGGTGAGTGAGAAACCCAACAGAGGGAAAAGTGATCACAAATTTCACAATTGCGAGACTAATAAAGGCGATTGTTCTTCCATTGTCTTAAAAAAAATGTTCTCATAAGATTTTTTACAATCAGAATATTTTGTTGGAAGGAAAAAAAACCCAGACTCCGAGCATTACTCCATTCCACCACCCACGAATAAAAATTGACGCCTTTCTTGAAATTAGGCCGCTTTTTAATTTCGTCACGTGGTTGTTATATTTAACCCTTTCGGGGACAACGGTTACGACAGTGGACAGCTTATCATGGGATCAATTCTGCAAGACGAGAGTACATGTTTACAGGAAATGGATGCGGAATGTTAAGTTTGAAGCGCAACAAGAAGGCCTCGGCAATGACACTGAACCATTAAGCACTCGCTTACACTGAAGGGATCAACAATGCGCCATCAGAGCCTCTCCACGCACATAGCGATGCCCATGCCTCCTCCGATGCACAGGGACGCCACACCCGTCCTGCCGCCGGTCCTCTGGAGCGCGTGCAGCAGCGTCACCAGAACCCTACAGCCCGACATGCCGATGGGATGACCCAGTGAGATGGCGCCGCCGTTCACGTTCACCTGCAGCGGGAAATTTGGTTTTGCGGTGCCACGTCGAGTCTCATTTCTTGATGTGAAAAAGGTACCTTTTCTTCTTTCAGTCCGAGCTCTTTAACAACGGCGACGGACTGCGCGGCAAAGGCCTCGTTGATCTCGAAG
This sequence comes from Hippocampus kuda, assembly GCA_901007745.1. Taxonomy (NCBI): domain Eukaryota; kingdom Metazoa; phylum Chordata; class Actinopteri; order Syngnathiformes; family Syngnathidae; genus Hippocampus; species Hippocampus kuda. The sequence goes on from CAAKHF010006979.1 coordinate 8,234, forward strand.
AGATCGACCTGATCCAGTTGCCACCCTGCCTTCTCGACCTAAAATAAGAAAGACTTTTTTTTTTTTGGTGGCAAGAAATGGTCAAGATGAAGATACTGAATGTAAAATTTCCACTTCTCACCGCTTTCCTGATGGCGGGTATGGGCCCGGTGCCCATGACGGACGGGTCGAGCCCGGCTTGAGCCCACGACACGATTCTGGCCATGGCCCGCAGGCCCCGCCTTGAGGCCTCCGATTGGCTCATGAGCACGGCGGCGGCCGCGCCGTCGTTAATACCTACGGCGTGAGGAGGAAGGTTGGCAAATATCCCGTTCCAAGAGTTTATTTGTGTGCGACGTCACGCTCACCTGAAGCGTTGCCAGCGGTGACGGTACCGCTGGCGTCTTTAATGAAACACGGCCTAAGTTTGGACATGCTCTCGAGACTGCTGCCGTGCCGAGGGAACTCATCCGCCTTCACTTCCACCGTGCCTGAAGAAGTTTGATAAGTTTTCTTTTTCTTTTTAATGCTTCCTTGTAGTTTAGTTTTCATGAGCAATGTTTGAATATCATTATCTTTGTCTTATGTCCCAGGGTATAAAAATAATCATCATCAGTGTGAAACAGTGAAATGCTCAAGTTGTTACGTGCCTTTCCTGGACGGAACCACAACTGGGACAATCTCCTGAAGGAAGTATCCCGCTTTCTGCGCCGCTTCCGCCTTATTCTGCGAGCGGATGGCGAAGACGTCCTGCGCCTCTCGACTGACATCCCACTGCTTGGCCACATTCTCCGCTGAGGGGCGGGGACACACACACACCACATATTAATGCCAAAAAAATGTTCTGAAATTATTATCTTGGTCTCTTTTTAAAAATATATATATTACAAAAAACATTTAAACAGGGGGTGTGTAGACTTTTTAGATCCACTTCATATGATTTCAATCATTTCGCACCGCCACACCTGTGATGCCCATGTGGTAGCCGTGAAAAGCGTCGGTCAAACCATCGGCCAACATGGAGTCCTGCAGGGAAGCGTCTCCCATTTTCACTCCGGCACGCATGTGCAACGTGTGAGGAGCCTGAAGAGGGAAAACAATTCACGTGATGTCACACAACTCCTTCCCGGTTTTGATGAAAGAACAATAGAGAAAGCGAGTGTAGAGTGTAGTTTTTTCTCTACTATGTTGTCAGCCACTGCAATCCTCACCCTGCTCATACTCTCCATGCCTCCTGCCACCACCACAGTGGACTCCCCGGTCTGGATGGACTGAGCTCCCAAACACACAGCTTTCAGCCCAGAGCCGCACACCATCTGGCAGCTCCAGGCCGGGACCGAGTAGGGAATGCCTGCTCCAACGCTAGCCTGACGTGCCGGGTTCTGCCCATGCCCTCCGAGACAGATGGCAAAGGAAATATTAATGAGTGGCTGTTGACCATGCCAACTTGGCCGCTGGTAGTACCTGCCGTCAGGACGTGCCCAACGATGACCTCGGACACGTCTTCTGGCCGCACTGCAGCCCGCTTTAGGACATCCTTTATCACCACAGAACACAGATCATGCAAAGGCACCGTGGAAAGAGAACCGTTCAAGGACCCTTTAGTGGGAAAAATGGAAATGTAATGCAGCATATCCCACTGCACATGGATTCTGTTTTGTGTGAGGACAGGGTAGTTGCTCATCCAAGTACATCTTAGAAATATTATACAATTGTTTTGTTTTTAAATCAAAGAAGAGAGAACTTGAAATATAATTGTTTGCATTAGATAGGAACGACAAATGAATATATACTGTAAAGTATGCCAATTCATAAATATTAAACTGTGACACAAAGCATATAATCTTTATATTTCACATAATTGGTTTAACATTAACATTTTTTACTTTCACAAAATGGAAAAAGCAAACAGTTGTTGTCATTTACAACGTCAATGATTTCCTGGTCCAATGTGCTCGCATGTTGTCAGTAACCAATCACATCGTGTCATTTCCGTGGCCCTATTAATATTCGCCAATCACAGCCTTCGACGCAGAGCAGACGCTCAGATGCAGCCAATAGATACACAGCGTGACCGAACGTCATGAATTCACTAATTTCAATTCAGCTGGGGAAAAAAACATTTTATTTCAATACAACGACACAATTTAATACGATTAACATTGGATTTCAAGTTAGCTTCCAGGCGAATCGGTTGAGAGGACGACGAGCCACAGTTAAGATAAACTCAATGAGAAAAATACTTAAAATGGAGGAAGTGAGTGGCTTTTAAATGAATGATAATGGTGTGGAAAGTGTGTGTATTTTACCAATTGGTGTCCGCGCGGCAGAGACGATGACAACGGGATCCTTATTCATGCCGATGAAATGTTGCCTTGGATGCAATCTGCTGCTTGCTTTGACTGGGCTGTACTGTCCTGTTGTGGGTAAACTTGCAGCAGATCCTGTTGACACCGCTGCTGTTATTGGAGTGGAAAGGCACGCCAGCGACATCAGGTGTTGTGGAGGTGGTAACGCTCGTTATAAATCCAAGCACATGCCTTTTGTCGTAAAAAAATATATAACACCGGTTTATTGGAACAATAACACTTTATAATAATCTGATAAAGCAGCTAGCCTGTTTTTAAGCAATGAATGCGTTTCATGTCAATGTATTGATCAAGAGTAATTAATAAGTGGCTTTTCCTTTGTATTAAAATTCTTTATTGGTATTTGGTCAGTACATGAAAAGGACTGGAGTCCAAATATGAACATCTCTTAGAAACTACTCACAGAATCTTTTTAACTTTTTTTTTTCAAATGAAAGTTTAAAATTGAAATAAAAAATATGAACACAGGTCAAGAGCTTAAGTGAGATGTTTATGCCGCTTAATTATTGGACTTAACGAATTACAACAGCGGATGTGAGTGGCCAACTCAAATCAACAGCAGAATGAAACATACTAAAGTTGATGATGAGGGTTTTTTTGTTTTGTTTGAAATGAAACATCCACTCAATTGTGGCTAACACCAACCATTTCCCATGTTCCCAAATGTGTTTCACAAGAAGCAAAAGGGGAAGGGTAGGAAAAAAAAATGCCTGACAGCAATTCTGCATTACAGACTATGCATCGTGTTCTGTATTTAAAAAAAAAAAAAAAAAAAAAAGGGGGAAAAAAACAGGAAAAAAGAAAAGAGACCCCTCCAAGGGTACATTACAAAACGGCGCCGTCGCTTGTGGTGGAGTCCAGGCCGTTTTGAGCGTGCCGTGAAGTCCTGGTGCCCTTGGTGACCTGGGCAGCAGCCTTGTCCTCGTGGGGGTCAGTGGTGGAGTCCGTGTCGTTCGAGTGCTGAGTCAATGAGGTCTCGCTGCCCGTCGGAGAGTCCACACTCTCATACCCTGTGCTCAAAGCGACTGGCGCCCCCGCCCGGCCGCCGTGGCTCCCCGACACCTCCTCCGAGTGGTTGGACAGTTTGGTCTCGGCTTCTCCGGGGCTGGACACCATGGGTGACATGGCAAAGTCTTCGTCGGTACTGCTGACCTCCCGGTACAGGCTGCCGCCTTTCTGGGAAGGGGCCCCCTTGCTGGGCCCGTTGGACACCCTCCCGAAGTCTTTGGCGGCGAGGTCCGAGGGGGCGGCAGCCGACTCGGGCTGGGTGGCCGGCTCGGCGGCGGCTGACGTCCTGCTGGGCCCCGCGGAGACCCCCTGAGGAGGCTGGGTGAGCTGCTGCCGGGTGTCCTTGAGTTGCTGCTGCAGCACTAGGATGGTGCTCTGCATGCCTTCCACCTCCTCATCCAGCTGGATGATGAAGTCATTCAGCTCTATTGGGGGGGGGGGGGGGTCAACCGGCATCACAACGTCAATAGCACAAAGGGCTCATAGCAGTGATGGACGATGATGAGCAGGAAAACGCGTCCTTGTTTCACTTCACTTATGAGCTTCTCGGCCATCTTAAAATGGCGGTCATGTTGAGAGATGTCAAAATTAACCGGCAACGAATATCCGACCGAACTAGTCAAATCAGTTTCAAAAAGATTGGTGAGTACATTCATCTCTCAGGTGACATTACTTAATTGTTTTTTTTTTTGTCCAACACGAAACATTTCAAAATAAGATTCTAAAAACGATTGGGAGAGTGATTGTCCTTTGTCACATTCTCACCATCTTGGCTGCTCTTCAGCTCCTCGCTGTACTTCTTCTGCAGCGCCAGCTCGGCCTCCAGCTGGGCGATGCGCCCCTGCGACTGCTGCTTCCCCAGCTCCTGGTTTTCCTGGATCAGCATCCGACACTTGGCCATCAGCTTCTTGCCCGTCTGGCTGCAAGGGAAACAAGGCTGACATCACATGAGGAACCAGGAGACCAAAAAACATGGCGAGGCCAAGGCATCCCAGCGACAACATTCGAAATGACCATTAAATTGTATCAACAAAGAGAACGTGGAGAGAAACTGGTCATTTCGGGGGGGGGGGGGATAAAAAAATTAAAAAACACTTTGACACAAATAAAACAAAGCCTATGTAAATGGAAAGACTCTTGAGAGTAAACAGATGCAAGCCGGTACACACTTGGATGAAATGTGATGAAATGGTAATCACCTCAGTACATTCGGTATTCAACACTAGCACAATTTGGCTCCGTCATATTGGCCACACGGTCCCCAAAAAAAAAAAGGGGGGGGGGGTCAATTGGAATGTGACGAGTTCAAAAAGATTACTGAGGGGCGGCTTTGTGAGGTCATGACTTTGAACATTGAACATTTGAACTGCACAAAACAGTCAAAAGAGCCAAAACAATGCTACAACAGTCCTGCTGGTTGTACAATAATATGAATCTTGCACCACAGACATTTCAATATATTAATTTTTAAAAAAGATTTCAATCTGCATTCCCGAGGAACCAAGTGACTCTTAATGCAGCTGAAAACAATGGATGTTTCCGTCCCTGGACCTTTAGCAACTCACAGCGCTTAATTGAGGACGTGGGGTTTCAAACCCAAAAGGCGCTGTAGGTTATGTCACTGAATAAGAACGTTAATTCACGGGAGGGGGGAGGTGGGGGCACAAAATAGCTGCGAGAGAGAAGAATAATGAGCTCACGAGTAAACACACAAATACAAGCGGGTACATCGTCATCAACTTGAAAGAACATTTTGCATTGACAGCTTGTACTGGCGGGCTTTCGCCTCGGTGTTCAGAAAACACGCCGCTCGACGACGCGCGCGCCAACGACCCCGACGGTCGGAAAACAAGTCACAAAAATTGCAACAAACAGAAAACATGGAAACACACTACCATGAATGAGAGGGTGGGGAAATGGGGGAGGGGGGGCAGTGGACCCTCGTGCCTCGATCCCAAAAGTACATTGCGGGGTGAGGTCGTGGCTCCGCCCACAGTTTTAAGTCTTACTTTTAAACTTGCGCTGCTGCGGTATCTAGACTGTCCCACAAGTCAGTACGCTTCTCGGGTACACGCGTGGGCCTGTTCCACAGTTTAGACGAGTACGACAATTGTCTTTAAAGGCTTCCAATTGCGCTTTTTTGGCTAGCCGCCCCCCTATTTTAAGCTGTCAACTGTCTGCTTTGAGCGGAGGAGGCGGATGGGGTGGCCATATCCGGGTGGTAAAGGGACAAGTCTTCAGGAACAGTCCAGACTCCTCAGGCCCTGTGATGCTGATGAGAGGGTTGGGGCAGGGTGGGACACAAGTCTCACCTGACCATACTGTCTTTTTTTTCCCCCTTTCATTTTTCTTTTTTTTTTAAAATGAAGTTAATGGCCTGCAGCTGGCGCAGCACAGATCAAAATCACCAATGCTTTTTTTTTTTTTGGTAGTTTGACTGGTTTTAGTCATTTCCCCCCCTCACCGTGGTTGCTGCAGTGCAAGTGGTGGGGGCGTGCAGAAGTCTTGACTTCTACTGGGGGGGGTGGCAGTTTTGGGAGGGGGGTGTTATTTCGATTGTCGTTACCTATCAGGTGTAAATTTCCAGGCACTCAGTTCATTTTGGGCCTGCTCCAGTTTGTCTTTAGTCTGTTCCAGTTCCGCCTTCATTTTGAGGAAAAACAAGTTGATGGCCGGGTCCACCATGGACGAGCGCAGTTGGGCCGCGCTGGGCTGCTGGGCTTGCTTCAGGTACTGGATGTGCGTCTACGGGGAGAAACAAAAAGCTTACTGGGCTGCAAGGGAGAGAATTTCCCAATACCCTCTCTGACAGTGCCATCCTTACATCATGGCCAATGAGGCTGCTTTAACTGATGACACCCAAAATTATCCACAGGCAAAATATAAACACAATCACCACCGCTCATCTTATCCTCTCCACTTAGGCCTATAATGTTGCCATCGATAAGAACAGAAAGGTTTACGTACTGTGCACTCCTGCTCCTTGGTGGCAAGCCGCATGACCAAGATGTTCTCCCTGCGGGCAGAGTCCTGCTGCTGCTGCTTGAGTTTCTCCTCGGATTCCTTCAGGCCTGTTACATCATTGGCTGGCGGTCCCGGAGAGAAGAAAGTAAAGGTGTCAGGAAACTAACCCTCGGCCATCATCGACACGTGTATGATTGCCATCAAGAGTCACACAAGCATGACGGAGTATGTGCACTTACAACAAAGCTCGGCATATTTGGCCTCCAGGACCTGCACATACGACTCGTGCTGTTTCCACCTAATAACAGGAGAATACATGTGACGCGAGGCTATTCGAACCAACAGGATATCCCACCAGTGATGTAATACAGTGAAAGGCTTTTTTTTTTAAATCCACCCCAAATAAGATAAGAAAACCTTTATTAGTCTCGCAATGGAGAAATTCCCAATTCACAGCAGCAAAGTTATAAAAGGAAGAACAACAACAAAATATAGGATAGGGATGTTAACTTACTAAAGACTTAATTCGTAATCTTTTAAGTGTTCACGACCCCAACCAAATTCTATCAAACAAGCGTAAACATAAGGCTGTCTGTCATAAATTAGACTGCAACAAAAATGTCAAGTAATTTGTAGCTTTAGCACTTTAACTTTTTTTTTTTGCTTCATCTTACGTCAACATGTGGACTGTACTTCGTAAGCATTGAATTTAGACACATGCACGCATATATACATACATATATATGTATATTACTGAATGTCTGAAATGAAGCAGATGTTTACTTTCCACATTTTCAGCCGTTGCAATTTGAAAATTGCATTCCACCACACTGCAATGTTGATTTCAATTCAAATGATTGTTGAGCCCTGGTTCAAAACACACGAAAGTGGCAAAACTAAAATTTTTGACATGAGGCCTTTCTATTCCACGGATTTTGATCATTGATGTATGGCTGCAGTAACATGTCCCCCGCAATAAACGCGGGTTCACTGTAATACATGTGTTTAAAATGTGTGCGTGTGTATGTGTATACCGTGTGCATAGCTCCTCTCGGGTCAAGGTTTTCATATCAGATTCACTGAGGCGAACCTTGAAGAAGAAACAACAAAGGACAGTCAATATTCAGTTGCCATAACAGAATGTAGGATCTGATTTGGGTCAAATAAACTCACCTTTTTGGGCAAAGGCTCCTCGTTGGTCATTGTGAACTCTGCAGGTAGGGGAGGCACAGTTAGCAAAACAAATGCTTTAAACACAACGACGATGCAGTTAAGCTACTCGAAATGTTTGTTTTGAAATGCATTCTTTTGCTGAGCACGGCGTTGAAGCGGGACGCTAAGGGGAAGGCGAAGCTACCGGATAGCACAGAGCGTCCGGAGCCTCGCGAGTGTGGCAGCTAGCACTTAGCACGACACCCATACTAAGCTAATGTTAACGCTCGCTCGCTGACTACGCGTCGCCCCCTCTGCTCGAATACACGCATTTATGTTAGCACATTGCGTCTGGCTTCCACAACCCCCCCGATTTAAAAGCAACAATCATGCCAATATCGCCAATATGTTTTCGGCACCTTGTTATCACAAAATGGCGGTGAAGGAAACGACTCCCTCCCTCGCTCGCTCCTTCTCCTCAAACGAGCCTACGGTCGGGCTGCACGAAACGGGAGGCCTTCACAAGCCACTTTCCAGCTCCCCCTCCACCTCCCGTTTGCGGCGGTGGTCTCCGGGCGTCTCGGCTGGAACGATTCGTTCACGGCGTGGCGTCGAAGGCGAGGTTATATTTAGGCGAGGAGCTCTGTCATGTTATTTTGCGAGGGGAGGACACAAGCGGAATGGAGCAGGCGAGTTGGATGGCGGCCACCTCCTGCCGAGTCACACAAAGAGCGCAGGAAGGGAAAAAAATTCGACGTGTCACTCTCCAAATATTTAGTGACACACAATGAACATTTCCGCATTATGGACACCAAGTAAAGTTTAAAGAATTATTCGGAACTGTTGATTGTGCGACAGAATTCCATTGTTTCGTAATTAAATTTTGCAGCTGTAGATTGCACATTTCTCCATTGTGGGACAAGTTAAGGTTTTCTTATCTTACCTTATTTAATTTAAATAATCATTTCATGGGTCAAAACCTGTTCAAACCATTTCAACTTTGGCTCATTTAAGATACCATGGGAACTATTGTTTTCATACTGTCCAAATGTTCATTTTCATGTCCAAATTTGTTTGCGTTTTGAAGAGAGAAATTCCTCATACTCTGATAGACGATCTTTGAAGATCAGTTTGACTTTTTTTGTGATTTTTGCCTTTTTAAGTATACAAACTATTTTCAAATATTTACTTCATACAAACAATATTTGTATTTTCTATTTTGTCTGCAGAGCTTATTAAAAGAGTGACATTTAAAATAGGCATAATCATACATACATTTTATTATTCCGACAAACTACACAATATGAAAAATGTTTCGTGTGTATAATATAATGAATAAGGTTTAAAATGTAATTCAGAAATACGAAATCCATTCAATACGTTTTCATTGATTTCAGTGTAGCCCATTTCATTTCGACAACCCCCCCGCGTGTTGACAATGGTACGGTCGCACGCGGCTGTCAAATTGAACCGGCCCAACTTGAGTTCAAGGGCAGTTGTTGAAAAGGCTGAGAAAAGAATCCGCTTCTGTCTCGCTAACATCGTCACCAACATGCTCTGCAGAGTTGCTCAGATCCGCAGGTAAAGCTAAAACTTCACCAGCCAGCGGCTCATTGCGCACTTGTTCTACAGGGTTCGTGAAATACCCACGACACAACAACGCTGTGCTGCTTATCTAAAGCTAACCTTGCACATGCTAACACAGAGGAGCTGTCCGGCTAGGTTACTTTGTTGCGCACTCTTGTTTGAAAGACACACTAGACTGGTAAATATTGCGCTTATAATGTTGTGCTCAGGTAACGTTGCCAATTCATTTCCAATCAAACTAACTTGTAATCAGTCATTTTTTTCATCATCATCATGAAGGACTTGAATAACAAAAAAGTCCAATATGGTTGCCCAAATGATGGCACTGTAATCGATAAATGTGCAGTTCCCTGATTTATTTTTAAGCTAAGGCAAGTCAGCAAACCGAAACATCACATTTCATTACTCTGTCTTAGATGGTTACCAAACAAGTGTGACGTAAACATAGGTCAGTCTGTCAAAAATCGAGTTGCAACTACAGTATAATGCAAACAGTGGCTTATCACTTCAACTTTTGATATGATTTGCTTCATAAACACGTGGACTGAACTTATCTAGACATGACATAAAATCCCACTTAAAATAATTAAATAACTCAACTAAATTATCTCAACAGTAACCCTAATGAAGGCAAATGTGTCACCGTGTGAGTTTCAGGTGCGCTGCTAGTTTGAGTCAAGCCGTGCAGCAGGCGCACAGACAGAAGCACACGCTTCCTGACCTGACGTACGACTATGGCGCCCTGGAGCCACACATCAACGCGGAGATCATGCAGCTGCACCACAGCAAGCATCACGCCACCTACGTCAACAACCTCAACGTGACGGAGGAGAAGTATAAGGAGGCGCTTGCAAAGGGTTAGCGAACGTCCTGATGTGGCGATGAATCAACGACAAGTAGTGAATTAGAATGATTTATCCTACGCCCTCTTTTGGTCATGGTGTCTTTTAGGAGACGTGACTGTGCAGGTCGCCCTTCAGCCTGCTCTTAAATTCAATGGAGGAGGTCACATTAACCACACCATCTTCTGGACTAACCTCTCTCCCAATGCTAGCGGAGAGCCACAAGGTAACATTAGCCAAGTAGCATACATTGCCCTTCCCTTTTAGTCTTCGGGAAACATTTGTGACCCCGAGTGGTGAGACATCACCCAACACTGAATCAAAAGCGCATGATGCTAAGCGGCATTGTTTGTTAGGGGAGCTCATGGAGGCCATCAAGCGGGACTTTGGCTCCTTCCAGAGCATGAAGGAAAGGATGTCTGCTGCCGCGGTGGCAGTCCAAGGCTCAGGCTGGTCCTGGCTGGGCTACGACAAACAAGGCGGAAGACTTTGCATCGCAGCTTGCGCCAACCAGGATCCTCTGCAAGGGACCACAGGTCAGCCTTGTCTCAACTCAGTTTTCCTTGAGTCTCTCTTCCCAAATGCTTCACTCCTTCCGAACTCTCACCCCGCAGGCCTAATCCCTCTCCTGGGCATAGATGTCTGGGAGCACGCCTACTACCTGCAGTACAAAAACGTCCGGCCTGACTACGTGAAGGCCATCTGGAATGTCATCAACTGGGAGAATGTGAGCGAGCGTCTCCAGACTGCAAAGAAATAAAGACTTGTCTATCCGTTAGGTGGCTGGGGAAATAAAGTTTGTACAATTTGGTATCATGAGCACCTTGCACGGACTTTAATTGCAAATGCATTACCACAGGTCCTCTTCCTGTTGATAAAGCGCACAAAAAGTGACTTCATGTCAAAAACTGACGGCTTACCTGAATCTTAGTGGCTGTACATGGAGTGATGCAATCATAACATGTTGGAATCCGCCGCGGTAAAACCAGTTCATGCATTTTTTTTTTTGGGATGTCTAATAAAATCATGAGTTGAATGGATTTTCTTTCTTGGTTGTTAAGCAAGAGATGTCACGAGTCCAGATGGAAAGGCAACCCCCACTTAAAAAAAAAACCCTCACCAGATGAGAAAGTTAAAACTGTACTTGAACATAGTGCCAGTGGAAGTGGAAAGTGGAAAACGTGTCCATTCATACTGGCATGCAATTATAAAAGTGCATAGTTTTGGTAGTCACAACTGTTCGAGCAATGCTAAGCTAGCATTAGCACTGGAAACAAACTGACATTCACGACGGCTGCTTATGTTGGAAACATTCCTCATTTGTAGTCATGTTACTATTACACCATTTTTTGTGTGTGTGTGGGGGGGGTACATTTGAATTAAAAGTCAAAGAGGTGATAAATGTACCTGTGATACACCCTTCCATCTCAGGTTGTTTTTCCTCAGGAACGGTGTTTCATCAAACTCCCCCTTTTAAGTAGATTTGGTAGACATGCACATCAAACAAACAAAAATCGCGAAGGAAGTTTCTCATTTTAGATGTGGAATTACTGTATTAAAAAGAAAAATTTATTGACCTCACTGCAGATGATTATTGCCACAACAAAATGCATACATTATCATGTCTAGCATCTTTCACATTGAAATCTCAACAGTCAACCACGTGACAAATAAAATATTCAAATTGCACACTTGTAACCTCACGAGACAGAGAAAAAAAAAGTCTATACGTTGCATATACATATTCTTTGTACAATAGAAACCATCTCCAAAACAATTCTTCCGTCACATGATCTCAGTTTGTGTAAAAAGTAAGGCAAAATAAAGCATACTCTCAAGCTACCAAAACAGTCGCATGGCTCCTACGAGATCAAGTTCTTATTCAACCACTTTGCAAACCAAGGAGTAATAGAGCTACACTGAAAGGATTTAAAAAAAAGTTGAGGCATTTTGTTGCGTTTTTTTGGGCAAAAAGTTCCCATTAAAATGAAGTTTTCATTCATTTTAATCTGCGACAATTTAACGTAACAAAACTACACAACAGCGTTCTCAAAATCTTTTTTTTTCCTTGAAAGACTAAAAATGTGAAAAGATTTTTTAAAATCCCAAAATAAAAACCATTTTCCTTCAACATGCATCTACGAATCTCAGAAAATACGTATTTTTCCCCCCCTCCTAAATTATCATATTTGACCTCTTTTCTGCATGGCCCTAATACTCCTTTGTACTTTTTCAAGTGTATCACAGAAAAAAAAAAAGTGATTCTTTGTGCTTCAGAGAGGGTTCACCATAAAAAATAAAAAAAAATTGCTGCCCAGGTGATTGCATAGCTTGACTTATTTTGTTTCTTTCTAGCGACAAATGCTTTTACAACTCTGGATTGTAAAAGCATCACGGGAGAGAATATTATTTTGCACACGTTCCAAAACTTAAATAGGTGTCATAAAAGTACAGCACCGTCCAGTTCTGGATCGGAAATACAATACATTCATCAGAAGTAAAAACCTTGTACGCACAAACCCCCATGCCCCCCCCCATCAAAAAAATGTTATAAACACGCCAGTTATAAATATTCCCTCCCTCTTTTGGTTATTGGTCCCTCCACACTCCGCCACCTCATATCTTTGTTGTGCATTTCTAAAGCGATTTTGGTCCCGGGTGTCAATCAAATCAGGCTCGATTTTTGTGATTGTATCAACGCAAATAGGTGCGATGCAAATTTAACTCATGAAAAAAAAAAAAAAAATCGATGATGCCAGAATAATTTCAATACATTTACAAGGATAAAATGTAATATTCTGGGGAGCAAAAAATATATATATATTGAAAATACAGATGCATCAAGAAAATAAGGTGCAATATTCTGACAATTGAACAGTATTTTGGAGGAGGAAAGTGACTTGTAATCTCAATGACATTTTCTGGGGGAGGATATTTAACTATTCTCCCGATTTTTTTTTTCCTTCATCCATGCCTCATATAAATACACACACAAACAAGTGCATATCTCAGCATGATACTGGTTGCTGCTTGACAAGTTTGAACAACTGCGAAACAAAAAAAAGGTTGGGCTGGAGGAAATTAAAAAAATTAGCCGCGATCGTCGTGATTAACTCATTCAGTACCAGCCAATTCCAGACCAAGTCTGAAAAGACGTTTAAAAACGTCTTTGGGAGTGAATGAGTTAAGCGGTCGGGACTTCGCCTCGCTGGGGCTGTAAAGTGTCATCAGTAGATGGAACGGAGAAGCGTACTCACAGGCCGGAAGTCTGGGCTTGAGCCTGACCTTGAGGGTGACGCCCGGCGGGCTGGGGGGGCGCCGCCTCGCAGTCGCCGGCGCCCTGCTCGGTCCCCCGCGCGTACATGAGCACCAGTGCGACTGTGGCGAAGGTGGCGGCGTTGACGGGGAAAGCGCGGAGCAGTGTGGAGGTGAGCCCCCGCGTGAACACCACGTAGCCCTCCTTGCGCACGCTCTGCCGCACGCAGTCGGCGATGCCGCCGTACTGGTTGACGCCGCCCACGCCGTCCGCCTGCAGCCGCGACTTGATCACGTCCACCGGGTAGGTGGAGAGCCACGAGGCCATGCCCGCCAAGCCGCCGGCGAACAGCAGCTTGGGGATCAGGTAGCGGTCGTCGGGCTCGCAGCCCAGCTGCCTCGTCAGCACGTCGTACGCCAGGAAGTAGATCCCGAAACCCGGCGTCTCGCGGACAAAGGTGGTCACCATGCCCCTGTTGATGCCCCGCACGCCCTCGCGGCGATAGATGCGCAACAGGCAGTCCACGGAGTTCTTGTACATCTTCCGCGAGGACTTTTTCTCACCCGAGCCCTGCATCTGCATGCGCGTCTTCGCCAGCTCCATCGGGCAGCAGATGACGCACTGTATGGCGCCCGCCGCCGCCCCCGCCAAGAACTGGTTGGTGGGCGTGTCCCGGCCCAGCATGCGCATGGCGTTGCCCTGCACGCCGAACACGATGGCGTTGATGAAGGTCAGGCCCATCATGGGGGATCCGATGCCTTTGTACAAACCAAACATCTGGAAGGAGGCACGGAGGAGGCGGTTCAATACGACTTTTGCGGTATTTCACGTCAAAGAGTAAGGGAGTGTCGTCAATACGTACCGACTCCTGGCGTATGATTGATTGGAAGCAGTGAAAGGTGCCGCGGTACAGAGGCTTACTAGCATTCTGGACCTGCAGTCTGACCTGGGGGCGGGAAAAAAACACACAACCGCGTTTTGTAGCCACACCGACGACCGCCATTTCCTGCGTCAGTCAGGTGGCATGTCAGGCCATTTGGCTGCGTGCGCGCACTACGCTAGTTTGTACACTTCTGTTCACGAAAGAAAACCCCAACAATGGTCACTGAAATCACTTGAAGCTAAATAAAAAGTCAAAACAACTACAAATGGACCGAAAATGAACACTGTCCCTACCGTGAAGCTCGGAGGACGCTTGCGTATGTTCTGGGGCTGCTTTGCTTCATCAGGCACAGGCAAGTGTCTTGAATCTGTGCAGGGTACAATAAAATCTCAAGAATATCAAAATTGTCTCAATATTTGGCGGCTGTACAAGCCACATTTTTTTTTCCTTTTAAAGATTCTGTTGAACCACAATTTAACCTATTTCAGTGACCTTTGTGGATTTCTTTTTTTCCCATCAACCGAAGAGTACAAACACCCCACCCCCAAATATGTAAATCGGTGTTGAAGTGTTCTTTCCTACCTTCACTGTGTCAAATGGGTGACCAACTAAAACTCCAGCAGCACCTGAGGACAAACCACAAACGAGGCATTCAAAATATGTGAATTTGTTCCAGCGCGATACACAGCATCAATCTTGTTGACTCGACACCGAGCGCGGCTGGTATGTTGCAAAGCGAGGCCTGAAAACAAAGAGAGGTTTTTCCTGCCAACAATTGAAAACAGATTCCCCTCAAAAATCGGAGAATTGGCAATTGTCGGAGACCACGTATGCTGTGTTCACTTCAGGTCACATTTGGACTATTTTTAAAATGTTTTTTTTTTTTGTCCTCAATGATTACACATACTGTATTTTTACTTCCATTTTTTCCTAAGAAAAAAAATCAATTTTTTTCTTAAAAAAAAAATCCAACCAATAACTTTTTTCCTTGCAGCATTTTTTAATGGGTTTTAAAAATAATGCACATAAGATTAAGACTATAGAAAAAAACCACTTTTTTTCCCCTAAACCAAATACAACTTTTCTCATTTTTTTTTCATCCCCACGAGTATGATCATGAATAATATTTTAAGATTCTAAGTCTTATTTTACTCAAGAAGTAAATAACCTTTTCACGTTACGATCAAGACTCTCATTCTAAAAAATGAAATGCACCCTCATTTCCTTCGATTCCAACTTTTACGTTGACGGACATATAGCAAAATTATGATATGATGAAATTGTAAATTGCCCCAGTGTGGGACAAATAAAGGATATCTTATATCATCTTTCTGAGTGGCGAAAGGCACGCTGTTACGTCACCTGGCCCTGAACTGAGGTCATTTCTGTCACAAGCCACCTGAGTCTCGTACGGAGTCTGCAACCAGTACGCAAGCACCTTCACAGCGGATAAAAATAGGGCGTGACATTCTCTTCCCACGTGTAACTGAAAGGCAACTCAAGGGCACGAGATTAAAAAAAAAAAAAGGTAAAGTGAAAGTAATTTAACACGAAACAAAAACAGGAGCAATTTAATGCTTTCATACACCAATAAAGATAACCTGCAACCTGATAACCTGATAAGCTGTCCACTGTAGTAACCGCTGTCCCTGAAAGGAATGAGGATGGACACCAATCTTAAAACTTTCCACTCGAAAGAGACGAAGGGCGGTTTGCATCGAAAACCTGCGGCGGTTGCCGTCCTCAGTTGTAAACAAACGTCTGAAAGCTAATCCCCACGTAAGCACCTGCTTGACCACATGACCCGTTTGTAAAGAGAGCGCCAGGAAAAGAACACAAGCATGTGTGTGTGTGTGTGTGTGTGTGTGTGTGTGTGTGTGTGTGTGTGTGTGTGTGTGTGTGTTGACTCAAATGACGCTGACCATTGATCTCAATCAACCACTACTAGCGTGTGCATCACGGACACAAGAAAGGTCACCCAAAAAAAAAAAAGTGTTTTTAAAATACAGGACACGACAGAGGCTCCCTGCGTGTTTAAGTAGCAGTTTGAAGTTTTCGAACTACCATGACACCTATGCTAGTTTCTTGTAGCCAGCCTATGGCGTTTCATATTAAATGTTAGCATTAAGCTAGCAATTGATAATTTGGTTGAACATTCACCTTTTAAAACAAAACAAAAAAAACAGCTAAATTTATAGCTGATGTTGTTTTTGGCCCACCACAACAATGTTACATGAGAATGTTGGCAAGCACGTGCCCCAGAAGTTTACTGTCGACAAAGCCTGCCATTGGTCAGCATAGGGGTGTGTGCATACCCCTTTCTGTCATCTGTGTCATGTGTGTGGAAACTTCACACACCCGCCGGTAGCTGACAAGCTCAACTGCTCATTTTGGTCGCACCTCAAGCGGAACAACACGGGCTTAAGGAGGGCTTAACCTTCACGAAACGTCATTCGTTCTCCTTGTTTGTCGCGTAATGGTGGCCCAACAGCTCATGATTGCAATTACAATCTCTAGTCAAAAGTAAAGACACAAATCCACCCCCCCCCACCAAAAAATTGAAAATTGTGAGATAAGGAAGTGATGTTAAAAGAAAAAAAAACATTGTTTAGTAAGAAGAGGAAATGTAGGAAAACCAAGGTTACGACAATATTGCGCCATTAGAAGATTAAATTGAAGTTACAGTACAAGAATAAAGTTGCAAAGTTATGAGTTTAAAGTGATGTCACAAAGAACTTCAAAGGCACAAGCCAAGTCTGAATGATATGATATGAAGTGGCGGCGTTATGAAGAAAAAAAAAATGCATCGTTGAAAAAAATTGCAATGTCTACACGATTGAGAGATTTTTTTCTCTTTCTACAATTTTTGTCATTTGCACTTGATATTCCAAATCTATTTTGTAAAATGATTTTTTTTCTCATAACAAGCAACCTAAAATTACATCATATCCAAACAACTTTTTTCTTGTAAGATTCTGAATTTACATTAAATTGATACATTTTTTCCCCTCATATTTGTTGGGGGGGACCTCTCCCTTGTGATCTGCCTTGATTTTCGCAAAATACATTCTCATGCATCTCTTGACCCTATTTAAACTATTTTACCTTTATTTCCGAGCCGCATTCCACACTTCAAGGGTGCTCTAAAGATGTAAACAAACAAAACCAATCAAAGCAAAGTTAACCTCAAAACGCGTTTGCCAATCAAAATGTGGACGCGGCTGCTTAAATGGAGGAGACTGATTGAATTGTTCAATGAGCGTCTTGCCAAACACCAGTGATGTTCCATTCCAGCAGACATTTCACGGACCTTCCGTGTCCCATGACCATCCACAAACCACCCAGAAGTGCATGAAACTAACATCGGCGTTGCTCTCGTGATTTTTAATCCAAAAACCTGCACGGAGCTCCACTGTGCAGACTCTGGAGTGACGGCTCAAGAGCGATCTCGATGCGCTTCATCGTGCCCGCGGATCTACTTTGAATTTTCATTTAGTCGTAATCAGAACGCAGAGTTGCATCACTTTATCAAACGGGAAGGGATTGGGGGGGGGGGCGCACTTACCGCCGATGCAGCCAGCCACAAAGTCCATCACCGCTCAACGCCGAGTCACCTGCCTGCGTTTGAATGATTCCCCACTCTACGCAAAACACGTTAATCTCGCTTCTTTTCCACACCCACTTAATCGATTTGCTTGACGCCCAGGCGCGTAGTGACGGCTGTAATCTGTTTGATTAACTAATTGAAGCGACGCTTAAGCGAGCACTTGGCGAGACTCTTCCTTCCCTCCCTGTTGGCTTGCGTGTCACGTTTGGCTACTAATTTGTAAATCTTTATGCTAATACAAGCATCTCGTGACCTTTTCGTCCTCACGGAAGCGCGCTTGACAGCTTTGTATGCTTGCTTCACAGAAGTTGCCTTGGAGCAGTGGGCGTCATAGGAAGTCAACTCACGGGGGAGGGGTTTGGCAGCTTTTTGACCAATCCGAGGTCGGGAACGGAGCCAACACCCGCTTGTACCAATGTTTATGTCCCATGATTGGCTAACGCGGGGAGTGTTTTGGGGAGGGGCTCCAAAGGTTTGAATTACCTCAGGGCGGAGTTTGGTGGGTTCCTGACCATTAAAAGGGCTCGAATGAAGTCAACACCTGAGCGTATATCGGCCGTTCTCGCCTGCGATTGGCTAATGCCGGGAAATGGCTCATGGCTCACAACAGCGTCACGGCACGAGCAACGTTTATCTAGATTCCGAAAAAATACAGCAGTCGCTGTGTGTTATAATACTCCACCAAATCATCTGTCAACTTTTTTTTAATAGGTTGCAGTTTTCAGAACGTAACCGGAAATAACATAGACCGCTGTGGTTGACCAATCAGCGAATGGTAACAACGCTGTCATTTTGTTGTGAACACCCTTCACGCCCGCCAACGACCAACCCGGGGGCAGGGAAGGGGGAGTGGTCTTAAATGATGTCACGTGGGGATTTACATATGTGAAACGTCTCGAGAAAACACTTTAAATGACTAGCAATTTCTTTGACGTGCGCTCAAAGCCGGAAATTGTGATGACGTTTGGCTCACCGCCACTGACAGCCTCTCTCGCTTTATTTATCTATTTGTCACGAACGAGTCTCTTCCCGCACTCCATCCCGAGGACGTTACATAACAGTTACGCGTGCAAGGAAGTCAGCGAATGCAGTGCGAGGCAACAGCAGCGCCGGTGACAAGGAGAATGGCCATATGCTCCGACATAATTTCACGCGGGGTTCTATTTACATGCTATTAGGATGCACGTCGCCGATTTCTTCTCCGGCTCGTTGGCAGGTAACAGCTGAAAACAACATTGCGACTACTACATTTTTTTGATGGTATTTGTCTGTTTGAAGTAATACCGACATCGTACGGGCTGAAAGTAGATATCAATGAACATGTAGGTAATAAACAACGGATAGCCACTCACTCTCGCTACGTGTATTCTCTCTTTCTTCAGAGGGAACATACCCGGCAAACCAGTTATAAACCAAGTTTTAAACTGAACCGTACGGCTTCCGTAGTATTTTCTTCAGAGGCGTAGCTAGCCACTGAGGTGCCCTTCACATTCACAAGCGAGTAACTGTAATTCTTCACGTAGTGTACTTTAATCCAATGTTGACAAAACGTGAGTGAGTTTTTAAAAAATATGTAATAATTATATCACGGCATAAATCATTAGTTGTACATCAATCTTTAATCAGATTTTGAATCTTAATTTTTATCATTGACCAAAAAAAAAGTATACATTTGACAACATTCTCCTATTTCTTGAGCTTGCTTAAATCCTTAAAAGGATTAACTCGCAAGCAAATCACAGCAGCGGTTTTGCAGTTCTGAAGTTGTTAAAAGTTGTAAAGTGATGAGAATGAAGTGACGTGACAAGAAAAACATCACTAAGTTCCAAGAATAAAGTTGCGATGTTCCGTAACGAAAGAAGTAAGGTTGAGAGACTAAAAGTTGCCGAGTTAGAGGAGTGAATCGGGGTTACAAGAAAGTCATAATGTTATGAGAATAAATCAGATTGCGAAGAAAATAAGCAATGTTATAAGACAATTGTTAGGTTACGAGGTGTGTGTGTGTGTGTGTGTGTGTGTGTGTGTGTGTGTGTGTGTGACTCACAGCAG
>CAAKHF010006979.1:28120-41815 GCA_901007745.1 Hippocampus kuda
CCAGCAGCATGCCCGTCGTTCTCCAGTACAGGATGTTGGTGCCGGCCCACAGGTTGATCTGCAACGCAAGTTCTCATCAGTCGCACGGACACTGGGTGTGTGTGTGTGTGTGTGTGTGTGTGTGTATGTGTACTTGCTTTCCTTTATTTGCGCAGGGGCCTGTGGCCTGGCTGTGGGATACCCTCTGGACACCGTGAAGGTGCCCGGTTTCAATTTTTATTTTTTTTAAATTTGCAAATATGATTGGAAACTCCATGTAAAAACTCAGCACTCATCTACTTCCATTCTCCAGGTCCGGATCCAAACCCAAAGACAGTTTACGGGAATATGGCAATGTATCACCACCACGTTTTCCAAAGAAGGGGTGAGAATATATGTGCATGGCCTCTTCATTAGGAACACAATCCGAGCATTAATTTGACAGTATTTCGACGAGAGTGGGTGTTGTAATGGCGTCGAACAGTTTTGATTGATCATTTTTGAGCTGATCATTTTTATTGCGCTTGATTTCATTCATGTTTTGTCTTGGGGTTTGATTTAAATCATGTTTTTTGTTTACATTGGTTTCCATTACAATTCTGTTGAACCCCCCCGCCCCCCAGCCCTTCCTCTATTATGGCACACCTGCAGATGGAATGTGGTGGTGTCTTCTGGCTTAAAGCAGGAATGTTGCCCTCTGGGTATTTTTTTTCTTTACCCCCTAAATCCATACTGTGCTTGCCTTATAGGAGCGAGGGTTGTCGGCCCCCCCACATCCCAAATGCTTTTGCTTTTAATTGGCGAAAACGAGGCGCTGTCAAAAAAAAAAAAAAAAAAAGAGGCGACCTAGCGGCATCAGATATTTTGCAGGATTACGCAAATTCTACATGAGCATTTCTATTAATGCTTGTAGAGTGATAAGACAAGACAAGGAAGAGGCCTTACGATTTCCGTGCAGATGGAGGAAATTACTGTTGGTCCGCTTGCAGTGGGGCCACATTGTCACGTTCCAGACCGATTCGCAACAAGTGAAAATCTGCAAAAGAGAGATCAAACTTACTTTAACCCTTTCAGGGAGGGCGGTTACTGCATCGGACAGCTTATCATGTTATCAAGTTACAGGGTGCATGAAAGGGATAAAAAGACTTAAAAATATATATAAAAAAATAAACATACCTAGGAACAATATTTTCCATGATGACATCAGGTGCACGGCTTCTTCAAAGGCATGGCGCTGCCGATGACGACCATCTCCATCACGTCGTCGGTGGCGTTCGGGATCTACCGAAACTGTCTGCAGTGTCTGAAGCAGGCGCGAGGGACTGTCCACGTCCCCAGTACCAAGCCGGAGATCTTCCTTTCAGGACTGGTTGGCGGAATAACGCAGGTACCCAAAAAACAAACAAATAAATCGCCATCATATGCAACACCGCACAAGACTTTAGCATAGCTTGGAAGCTACATACTCGTCACTGTTGACCGTTTCATCTTAGTCCATCCTTCCATTTTCTATTATGCGTTCCCCATCTGCGCCATCATGTGCGTCACACAGGCTACAGAAAATGGACGAATGGATAATAATAATAATAATAATAATAATAATAATAATATTCTAAAGTGACACACGTGCTTCGCTTTTCTTGCCAAGGTGTTGTTTGTAGCGCCCGGTGACATCGTCAAAGTGCGCCTCCAGTGTCAGACAGAGTCGATGCGGCGAGGGAGCAAACCCAAGTACCGCGGACCGGTCCACTGTCTGCTGAGCATCCTCAAGGCGGAAGGCCCGCGGGGGCTGTACCGGGGAGCCCTGCCATTGGCGCTGAGGGACGGCCCTGGGTTCGGCATGTACTTTCTGACCTACAACACCGTTTGCGAATTGTTGACCGAGAGCAGAACGGAGAAGCCAGGTGAAGGGCGACACTCGATGACAGATTTTTTTCCATTAAAAATGAGGTTATATCACCCAGTGCTAGCTTGACTGCAATAACATTTGTCTTGTCTTCTAGCCTGGAGCGCAGTGATGTTGGCCGGGGGCTTTGCGGGAACCGTGGCGTGGTCCATGAGCACGCCGATGGACGTGATTAAGGCCCGCCTGCAGGTGGACGGCTCACGGGAGACGCGGCGATACAGGGGGTTGATCCACTGCATCGCGGAGACCACGCGCACTGAGGGAGCGGGCGTCTTTTTCCGGAGTCTGGGCATCAACTGCCTACGCGCTTTCCCCGTCAACCTGGTGGTGTTTGTCACCTACGAGCTCTTAACTGGCCTCCTGCAGGCCAAACCGGACAGCGCCGACACCCCTCGGGTGGGCTTGGAATGACAGCAGGCATCCTGTTGACTTTGGGGGTAACAACATTAGTGAAAAGGGACACTTGGAAGACGCTCCAAACAAAAGTCAAGCGCACAACACGTTCATTGGAGTTTCTTTAGGGAAATCACGCCCCCTTGTGGAGGGCTGTCGAATCGCTCGCGTTGTTTTTTTGTCATTGTGGCTCAAGCAGATTTGACGGTCAAAGTAATAACATTTTTAAGGTGTCATCCATGCAATGTTTATGATTAAATATATATTTTGTGTTTACATGCACGATTGCTTCAGATGTTTAGACTTGTCAGGCCGTAAACAAAGACCCACCAGAACAAACCCACGTTTGAATACATTGCATAAGTGGACATGGTGAGACAACCTTCAAGAAAAAACAACCCTCAAATACCTTTAACGGTTATTTACAAGAGGCGTCTCGTGTTTTTCAACCCTCACGCACAGAAAACAAGCTTCGCCGCAGCCTCTCAAAACGTGTTTATCGGTTTCTGATGATATTACGCCGACTTTAACGGCCATTACAGAGCAAGTTAAGAACCTTGCTAAAATTCCACGAATCTGACTTGTTACTGTGAAGCAATGAAAAAAAAAATCTCAATGTCGCCTTTTGTTAGCTGCTTTTGATTCAAAGCCTGCGTGTCATTTGGCCCAGGGGTAACAACGGGGAAATAATCATGCCAAAAAAAAAAAAAAAAAGGCAGTGAATTCCATTGTACTTCCTTAGTTTACACTCTTAACTGTCGATGGGACCAGAGGTATATTTGAAAGAGGCGTCTATTGAGAATTATGCAAATACAGGAAAGTGTCATCTCGCCGTTGCTGAAATGGTTTTTATTTTATTATTTTTTTATTTTTGGTACAGTGAATAACCCCAGTGTTGTTCTAAAACTCATCTTCCGTATTCTGGGCGTACTGCAATTCTATTCTTGACCACTAGATGGTGGCATACAACTTACTCTGGAGACCGTGTAAATTTGTAAGAAAGAAAAAGAGCTAAAAGCCAGAATTTATTAACGATTATGGTTATCGAGTCATGATTATTCTGTGCAACTGAACAGTATTTCATTTTTTAAAAAATCCCATTCCATCATACACTAAAATAACTGTTCCGCGGAAATGTTCTTGACAAAATGTAAATGATTCGGACAAATTGTTCTGGAAGTCAATTTCTCTAGGTTGGCAGCTTTGCTGACTGCGGGGGTGGTCTGACGGATAAATAGCGCAATGGAGGGGGAAGTTCTGTTTCGTAAATAAGTTCCCTGTGCAGTATCGAAGATGGATTGGCAATTGGCGCTCCGGGCGACCCTAAAAGGGGCTGAAAATGGAGTGCATTCTTTCCATAGTTTCTACGATCTTACATCATATCCTTTCACTTGATTTAAATTGCAGTATACTGTATATATAAATGCACTTTGTCATATCGCTAAACTAATAATACTCCACAAATCCACCCAAAAAAACGATGCTTATGATGTCATAAAAACTCCACTGGTGGCATTTTTATGGGTTCAGTGGCTCCGTGAGATCATTACCATTCACAGCAGCACGCTGACATCACGTCTTGACATTAAAGCTACAACGGAGAGCACCAGCTGTGGAGAAATAAAAAAAAAGGGATAAAACGCGCTGATAATGACCGAGCTGAGCAAGCATGTGAACAAGTTCACCGCGTCGGTCTTTCTGCCCTGTCCGCATCGCGTCTGCGCACCGTCCGTCCTTTCGTAACGCTCATAACACTCGGGGCCCCCCTTTTTCGCGCCGATTGCTGTCTGGGCTATTTTGGGACGTCTGCGCTCTCACGGCGGTGACGTGTGCTGCTGGGTAAAACATTTGCAGCAGCTCAGGCGGCCCTGGGCCCCAGCGGAAGCCTCAATCGGCAGGGGGGAAATGGATGGAAGATGAGAGAGCAGACGGGAGAATATTCGTCAGCGAAGGATGTTATGTTGGAAAATGCGCGATGACGCGGGTATCAATGAACAAAAAGTGGTATTAAAGATGATATTTTGCAGAAAAAGATAATCTGAAGCGGGAATGGCCCGCCTATTACGCGGTTTCGTTTCAGAATACACTCCTCCAATTTGTGCTCGTTCTGTCGTGCTCCAACATGCCACAAGGCGGCGCCAAACCCCGCCCACATAGGAATTGGTCTCGAGGAAATGTTGAAACGATACATCTTGCAAGATTGAATATCAGGCCTGAATACAAAATTATTCAAGACAGACCAGAGCTGTTACAACCAGTCTTTGCGTGGGAAGCAAAGACGATAGCAGACGATTGAGCTCAAGAATGAATTTGGAGACTACCGAAGAAAGGAACCTTGAGAGACTGTGCACCATTGTTCGTACGAATAACACAAGGTCAAGTCATCATCAGATGCCCTTGAGATACAATAGGTCAGCAGCAAGCAAGGATTCATAAAGAACAGCGAATGCTGAGACCAGAAGGACATTAACCCTTTCATGCACCAATAATGATAACCTGTAACCTGATAACATGATAGGCTGTCCACTGTACTAACCGCTGTCCCTGAAAGGGTTAATGAGCAACGCACAGAGCGGCAAGGGCAGCTGTCCATGCAATTTACAGATATGGAGAAAGCCTTTTGATAGCCTCCATAGGAACCCCCTATAGAGCATTCGTCATGCATACTGAGTACACCATCTGAGCTCATGCTCATTATGTATTTCGCATGCACTGCAGGCAAGTGCAACCACCTTTTTTTTTTTTTTTTTGGAAGTGAAAACGAGCATAGGACAGAATTGATGACCATGGCGATGTTTGGCATCAGAGTTGACTGAGCAGGGGACAACTGCTCAGGAGAAGATGACCACGTCTCAAGGGCAGCACTAACAAAAAAAAAAAAAAAAGGGCCGTTTAAGTCAGGCACACAAAAGTCACCTCAAGCCATAAGTCGGAGGACCCGATCAAGTGTAGAACTGGATTGTACTTGTGTATCCTTCCTACGTGTGTATCTGTGTGTGTGTGTGTGTGTGTGTGTTCACTGGTGACCTGGCTCAAGTGTTGGCTGGTTAGGAAAAAAAACAACAAAAAAAAACACTTGAACAAAAGTCGTGTTGTTGTTTGAGCTTATTTGAGGACCTCTTAAAGGAGGTCTCACCGCTTGATGTGTTGAGTTATGCAAACTGGGTAAGTCGTGCTTAATAGGTGACCGTGTACATTCTGTATGTCTCCGTGCTAGATTAGGGATTTATGCTCAACATGCACAGTCTTAGCCGCCTATGCAGCACGACCTTTTACCTATGCTGCTTACACAGCAACGTGTGGTATGTGTGTGTGTGTGTGTGTGTGTGTGTGTGTGTGGACCACTTTCTGAACTGTTTCAAAATCGCAATGTGTGGAGACCGCTGCCTTAGTAGCCGTGCACCAGGTAGCAGTATGCCTTGGGAGAGACCCATTCAAGTGGGCGTCAGTCCACCCCGGTGAGCCCCCAGGCTCAAGAGGACATTCGGCTTCCTTTACAAAAGAAGCCTTGTGTCCGCAAGCTTTTGTTTTTGCGCCGGCGTAGCTTCAAACCCTCCGTTTGACGCCGACCTCCCCTTGACATCAAAATAATACTCGGGGCCCAATTAATTGCGTAACCTATCAGATCGGCCGGTTGTGTTGTCGGCTTCGCCGCGACGCTCAATTGCGCAAGGCCGCTATATTTGCATTAATGCGGTCCGTCATTCCCATGGATGGGGAGTGCGGTCCGACCCCGGCGTCATAGCCGTGTTTGTCCAACAACACCAGCCTACTTTATAATTGACGAGGCGGAAGGCCAACTTTTTTTGTCCACAACAAACAAACAATGTTGTTCTCATGGCTTGCGAAGCATTGAATTTGACATATGGGGAATGCGGTGGATGTTGGCCAGAATAATGGCTACGAACATTGCCTCCAAGGGGCTCTGGACGGTTGCATAATAGCGCTAGTTGGTGGGGATGTCCAATGGTTTATCCATGAAACCATAAAGATACTTTATCAATGGTGGAAATCAGCTTTTTTTGGAAACCTTGGACATGTTGACGTTCATGGGACACGCTAACTTTCGAAAGTCATAAATATATATATATATATATATATATATATATATATATATATATATATATATGTAAAATAACAATAAATAAATTTATTTTTGAAGTCAGTTAGTTTTAAGAGCATTTTTATTTTTCGAAATGTTCTTTTTAGTTTTAGTTTTTTATTTTTTATTTTTTTATATCAACTCAAGTCAAGCAGTCGAATCAGGTCTTGTCATTTTACTCAAGCGTGAGCACATGGTCACAACCGGTTTTCATTCACACACTAACACAGTTTGCTTCCAGTAAAGTTCACGTCAGGTCTCGAACGCACGCAGAAGCCCAACGCCCACCCCGCCTTCCCGCTAGTTATGATAGCAAAGAGTAAACAGGTCACCCAAGCAAGTGTTCCAGCTTGTACAAAAGGCTGGACACAGCAGGCTAGCATCACAGAACCCCCCGTGCTGGTATTCTCTGGATGTCAGAAAACAGTTGTAAACGCTCCAAATGGAAAAAAAAAAAAAAAAAAAAAGCTGCCCTACTTAAAGTCTTTTGTGGCAAATAGGGGTTCCAACTGTCGCTGGAGGTTGGGATGAAGTATCTCCCCGCTGATGCCATTGTGGGGTCATGAGAACAAACGCAGGGGCCTTATTAAGCCTAATTGTCAGCATCCATCTGGAGAGCTGGCGCGGTCTCACGACAAATAGCAACACTCAATGACTTTGAGCAAATTCGTTTCTCTTGGGCTTCTTTGCGTGACGCCGCCCTCGACGAGCCGCCATCCCCGCCGAATTTTGATGAGTCCACGCGAATGTTTTCCACGAGTGGAAAAAAAAAAAAAGGCCCTCATTAGGAAAGAAAGAAGGTCGCATTTGGAAGCAAACGCAAAATGGACGATAATGGCGCTTCCGTCATCCGTTCCGTATCTATAAATAAAGATCGGATGGCCGATCCGGTCATCCGTCCGTCCGTCCATTATCCAACATCCATTTAGCCCTCTATGCGGCCATCACTTCATCATTTATCATTCTTATCCAGTCATTAATGGCCACTCACTTATCCTTCCATCCGTCCCTCTCTCTACTCTATGTTTATAATTTACAGCACCCAAGGGTGTCATTGGAGGGGGAACAAAAAGTCGACAGTAAATGGCAACACCCTTTTCGAGACACTCATCCGTGTCTATTTGTAATCAGTGCTCGTACATCTGGACCGACAGCGTGGACCAGAACCACCGGGGCTGGCCTCAACGTCTGTCCTTCCCAAGAAAAACGGCCGAGTGGCTTGACTCAGGAGCCCGAACTGAAAGCCGTGTAGTGCATTGTAATTGCAATTAGTCACAAAGCAAATGTCTGAGTGGAAAATGCCACTCGGTTTCTTTTCGGATTAGTCCAAATGCATCTCATTCAACACTCCAGCAAGCGATTGGCCCCCACCCCTCCCCCCCCGGTGGGGTCGTGAGGTGCAAACACAACAATGCGGCTCGCTGTACGTTGCGAATTGCGTTAACAGTGACGGCGACAACGAAAGGACAGAAAAGCGGTTTTGCTATTTATTTTAACTGATTGAAATCTACCCTTCAAGATAGTTTGCGGCGATAATAAAACACGATTGAGGCTCTAAGATTGTAAGGAGCGTGAAACCGTTTAATGGAGTCAGTAACTGGAACAAGTTTAGATCAATGGGCAATCCGAACGCAAGCCGATTACGTTGATTTTTGAGCCGCTAGCACGGAAACATGCCTTATACATCTCGGATAAGTTCCCGGGGTGCAAATATTTAGACATATACAGCATGGCTGAGGGAAATAACTCAACTCCTGGGAGATTATTGGGTATTACTGTAAATCCGGTTCGTTATAAAAGTACGAAAGTGGCATTTTGAATAACAATTTAGGGATTTGCTCTTTGCATTAGCTTAGCGTGGTGATGCGCCGTTGGGCGACCCGTTCAATGCGTGCGCGCTGCCGTGACACAACGGCGCGGTCGTGGCAGCTGCCGACCAGATTTGAAAAACGTTCAGTTCCGGCGCGGAGCGGCACTTGATGACAGACGCGGCATCCAATCGGAGAGGGGGTGGCGCCGTGCTTTTAGAGTGGCGACAGCGAAAGATTTAGGTGGATTTTTAACTTGTACAGAGAAAATGGAGGGAATTTTTTTTTTTTTATAAAGGCGGCGTGCTGAGCTCTGAGACACAAAGCAAATGTTGACTCACTGCTTTGGATGCAACGGGGTATGTTATCAGTTGGGGAAAAAAAAGCATGTGATTTTACTTTATTACATTATAAATATTAGTCTAACATTAAATATAGCATGAGCAAACATGCTTATACCACATTTTGCCTTCCTCCTCCTCCTCCTCCTTACTCCGTTGCAACACAGACGAATACGTATTTGCTGAGCAGCGGCCTACTTTATGTCCAAACTGGCAAAAAAAAAAAAAAGGCACCGGGTCACTTCCCGTTTGGTCACTTAGCAACCACTGCCAATTATGGGCAAGCTCTGTTGTCATCCCCGCAGTATCCTTGTGCTTTCCCGGCGAAGGATGCCGTAAAGAACAAATGCCTAAGTTCATTAGAGCACAAAAAAAAAGTCTTTATAACGAACGCCGGTGAGTCATGTGTTCTCATCGGGATTACGTCAGTCCAGCAAATTTGCCTTTGTTAGTTTCACGTAAACGCAAGGGAGAAGCTTCAGTCAATAAACTTAATATCTTGACTCTTGTCACAATTTTTAAAAAACTGCTGTACAGTTACAGCCCGTCCGTTAGCGTGGCCGCAATTGCCAACGTTTGCGAATAATTCATGAGATGGATCCCGCGAGAAAATGGTTCGCATAGCTTCAGCGCTCATGCCGAACCAAAGGCGGTGCGTCGGTGAGTTATGCGAGTGTTTGGTGCGCCAAGAGGCGGGGAAAGAGGGGAGGCGGGAAGGTGAGCCGAGGACAGGATATGAAAAGGAGAGAGTGTACTAGAGGACAGGGCGCGGGCAGGGCAAAGAAAGGCAAAAGCAACGAGATCGGGGAGCAAAAACGAAAACATTGAGGAAGGAAGGAAGGAAGGGCACGTTTGCTCCATGGCCGACGTCCAAGCGAGTGCCGAATTGTATTTCTTGGGCAGTCACACAAGTACAGAAAGCTTGCAGTCGTAGGTTTGACCGAATGGTACAGTGGAAGCCTGCGGGCCCATCTTTGTGCTTTAAACGATGGGAACCAAGCAATCGTGCAGTGAGTGCCTGGAGAGACACACGATCGCCGAGCCCCAAAGACAGCATTCGTGGAAACGTCTCAAAGGACGACTACGAGAAAGAGCTGACGAAGATCCAATATCCCGCTTACACTCAACGACTTGGAAGGAGATTTTTACGACTCCGAGGGAGGCTCCTGCTTGTCTGACGCGGGACGATGGGCTGCCCCCCGCCTGCCCGCCCGCGGTGGGTCAAACGAGGCTGGGGGTTTAAAACCAGGTGGTACACAAACACCGGGTCAAGTGGCGCAACAAGGGAAAACGCCGCCACCCCCCCACCCCTCACCCACCCAACCCCACTTCCGAAAACTAGGACATGGCGCTCTCGTAAACATGACGGCAGCAGGACGAAGAAGTGTTGCAAAGGCGCGCGTGCTCATCGCATGAGTCACACTTCGAAAGCACCTGCTGCTCACAGCTGGAAAAGAACTACACATTCACACACACACACACACACACACACACACCAGACGCAGGTGGAGGACTAAGTGGAAACATAACCTTAACCGCACAGGTGGTGGCCATAAATCTACACCTAAGCCAAACCGTTTCCCTAAAGCATACAACGCTAACCTTAAAGGCCCT
This sequence comes from Hippocampus kuda, assembly GCA_901007745.1. Classification (NCBI taxonomy): domain Eukaryota; kingdom Metazoa; phylum Chordata; class Actinopteri; order Syngnathiformes; family Syngnathidae; genus Hippocampus; species Hippocampus kuda. The sequence goes on from CAAKHF010006979.1 coordinate 38,264, forward strand.
GTAAATCGACACCGTGTCATACGGCGTTGTTAAATTCCAAATTTGACAAGCAAGCCCACACGCGCTTTAGTAGCAAAGTAGATTTCCACCGTCTCTCTGTGACAGAGGCGCACTCGGGGCCAACGACGAGGCACTCTAAAGGCAAGGAAAGCCAACTTTATGAAGACCATTTCAGACACAAGGCAACTCAATGTGCTACACACAGCCAAAAGCACTATTAGTGTGTGTGAAAAGCACTGTTCATGGCACCCTGAATATTCTATTAAAAATAGATGTGGCTTTTTACATCCTAATAGAGGTGCAACAACCAAAAGTCAGGAACAATTTTTCTCCATTTCCCGCAAAAAAAATTTTTTTGTCCTAATCTGATTGTCAGGGCACATCTTTTGCATCAGCCACTGTGGGTGGCAACTTGGAGGAGCCCCCCCCCCTTCCCTTCATCAGATGCCTCCACTTACCTGTTGATAACGCTTGCGTAACGTCAACGCGCAAAGAAAATATGTGCGCTGGATTTGCCAATGCGCGGGGAGCAAAAGGGAACGGGTGCGCGCACACAAAGCAGGACTAATGACGGCAGGACTGTGGAAGTCGCAGCTGCCTCTGTGTGTGTGTGTGTGGGGGGGCAGTGCGCGCACGTGCACAGAGTCACAAACGCACTGACACAAATAACACAGTGCGTTTGAGGTCAGGCGACATCGTGTGCACTTCCGTCCAAAAACGCCGCCAAACGGATTTGGGGTGTCGTGTCGACGTGTGACGCCGGAATCACACGATGGGGAGGATATTCACCTCAATGGCCTTCCAAAAGTCATTCAGCAGCGCCTAGAAACGTGTGTGAGGACGCTCATCATTAACTGTACTCCAAATTTTTCTGGCTCATCTATCAACGGATATATATTTTTATTTTAACAATTTTTTTCGTTAATTTTTTTTTTTCCCGCTGCGTCTTTCTGGCGAGTGGTGCCCAAGCGCCCCCTACTGGCCAGGCCACCACCGCCTTGTACACTTGTCCGACGTAAGAATGTGAAACTGGGACTTTGCCAACATTCATTCTTGCGACTCATCATGTTGACACAATTTCGCTGTTTAAACAAGTCGAAAACAAGACTTTTTATCACGCAGGACTGGAAGCCGATTGATTATCTGCTTGACATTTGACCCTCGGTAGCACACAAACAACCAGCGCGTCGCTTTCTGTTTGACGAGACGACGTCACCGGGTCCGTTTGAAGGAACACGAAGTGAGCAAAGCAGTACAACAACAAGGTGCGGGTCACATCACGCATGACGGCCGAGTGTGAAAGCGCCACTTTGGCGAGTCCCAAGTAGACGTGAGTGTGTGCGTGTGTGTGTCCTCGCATGATCCGAGCACGCGCTGACAGAGCTCCAGCAGAACGTGTCTCCACGTGCTCGTAATTACTCAAGAGGCTTATAAAAACACGCGTTACTTCCGCCGCCTTGAACGCAAACATGCCATTTTGCACGTCGCCGCTAATGACGCGGCCTGTCATCTCAGTGAAGTCCACCAACATGAATGTTCCTGCCAGTGTTTACCGATTTAAACGTATTTGTTACTTTTTACCACTCACAAAAAGGCTCTCGCGATTGAGGTTGGAAGACTATCACGTACAAAATGTTCCGAAATGTAATACAGCGTAAAGCCACGTTCATTGTTGCCGCATGCCACGTGCCTTTAAGAGGCGGGGCCTAGTGTGCGCGTGGGTTTCTGTCACTCAAAGGCAGCACCCGTTGTTCATCGAAGCAATGCTGCATTCAGGAAAGCCGGGTAATTTTGGATCTCCCAATTTGGATCTCCCAAAGTATTGTAGTCGCATCGCAAAATCATCGCGATGTCCGAAACGTGTTTCATCGACGCTTCGCGAATCCTTCCGAGGTCAGCGTGTCACATTCGGCCCGGGTGGACGAGGTTCTCTTTGAACTAATGATTCACTTTCAAGTAGCTTATCTTGAATAACGTTGGGAAAAATGCTGCCGTGGGCGCACTTTGTCCGGTTTTTATTGCTCTTCCATAGCATGTTTAAGTGTCGTTCACAAACACGGTCAAACGCTTCTTCGCAGCTACTTCAAGGTTAACCCCTTCAGGGACGGCCGTCACTACAGTGGACATCTTATCCTGTTATCAGGTTACAGGGTGCTTGAAAGGGTTAATCTAGTGATGTACGGTCACGGTGGACTCATTGAATTGCGCGAGTGTACCTCACGTGATAAAATAGCCCATTGTTGCGCCACACTTTGGGTAAACGGATTCACTCGAAAATGTCATCGGTCAGAGTGTGCGTCATTGCGAATCGAGGCCGGAATTTTTGACTGCGATAACATCTCAGATTGCGCACGTCTTGCCCCTCGACGTTCCAACCCCCCCACGCCCCCCCTCCAACCCATGCCACCAACCCCGTCGGGTGCTTTTGAGCAACACCCGGACCTTTTCACTCCCACTGCGAAGGGTAAAACATGGTTGATCTTTTCGAGCTGTTGATGTCAACCTTGAGAGCATGAGTCAACCCTTGAAGCAGTACAGAGGAACACTTTAACCGTTCATCACCCTCCGACACGCCCCATTCCCTTCAACAACCCCCCCATGTGGGAAAGCTGCTCACTCTCTTGTGTGTTAAAACACATCACCCTCTGTTTGAACCCGCACTAGCGAGGTGGCGTTAGCTTCGACAAAAAAAAAAAAAAAAAACTACAAAGAGAATAAGTGAATGACATCCAAGGCCAAGAGTCGGCGTGCACAAAACGGGGACGTTTCCAAACCCCCGCTCGGCAAAGCAAAACGGAAAGTCACTTGAGGTGAAATTTGAAAAGCGATGGACCCCGAAATGCCAAAACCTGACACCGCACAACAAAAGTAGCAGCCACTGTAAATGTCAGGAATGCTGCAGTTAAGAACACGAGGAACTGGATGATGCAACACCGCCCCCCCCCCAACTTGGAAAAGTGGAACCGAACAACATTCGAGGACCCGTGATGCCAAAATGTGACATCAAAACAACAAAAAGCACAACTCGGCATGAATGCGAGTGATGCTGCGTTCACTCAAACTGGGAAGCTTCCGACCCCCACAAAGGACTGCGTAAGGACTTCTCATTTCTTGAGTGCCGTATTCCGTCTGCAAATACGTCTCCGCCTGAACACCGACCGCTATTCAAAACGCCAACTTCACGCAACCTCCGACGCGGAGGTGTTGCTGAGTTGGATGACGCGCATCGTGGCCGCGGCGCCCGTTCACCGGCCGGTTTGGGGGCGAAGGACAGGGGTCGCGCGTGCGGCCCGCCGATGGCAAAGTGATGCATACCCAGCAGCCACGGCGGTCCAGAAGGATTAGGCCGAGAGGGAGTATGTGACGGTTGCCTAGCAACTACAAACCCACTCAAACGCCGCCTGGCGAGCAGACAGGCCTTGAATAGGCACAAGTTGAAGTCTCGACTCACCCGGCTATCACGGCACAGAATGACACACACACACACACACATTATATAATAAATGAAAGTGAACATAAGAATGTAAAAACAATAAGATGACAAAATGGCCC
>CAAKHF010006981.1:6912-18062 GCA_901007745.1 Hippocampus kuda
GGGGGGGAGGGGGGGGGGGTGGGGGGGGGGGGGGGAAGGGGGGGGGGGGGGGGGGGGGGGGGGGGGGTGGGGGGGGGGGGGGGGGGGGGGGGGGGGGGGGGGGGGGGGGGTGGGGGGGGGGGGGGAGGGGGGGAGGGGGGGTGGGGGGGGGTTGTGAGAGAAGATGGAAATGTTAGGCCCCCAAGGAATTGCCAGATTTACACAACGAAGTTGGAAAAAGTATTTTGAGAGCATTTTATTTTTGAAATACCACCATTTGTGGATTAAAAATCATTTCTAAAATATAATATTAATAAATACACAAACAGATTTTACCAACCACTTAACCTGCGTGTGCATATGACAAAATACAGCATTCGCTTATCGTGTCATTTATGGCGTTCAAGTTTGCACATGCAGCAAAATTTGGAACCACCTTTAGTCGAATCTGCAACAACAACTAGATTAGATGATTCTTCGTAGGCATTCAAAGGAAGGTGAAAGTTCATGAAAGAGAAAGAGAGAGAGAGAGAGAGAGAGAGACAGAGAGAATTATTCACTGATTCACAGTCAGAAGAGGGGGAAAAAAGTAAAGGGGGAAAAAAAGTAGTCTTCCCGGTCCTGCCAGAAGACAATACATGACATCAGCTAGATTGCACTTAGACATGTCACATGATCGAAAACAAGTGCGTTTAGTCAGGTTAGCATGAAATCTTTGCTCCAGGCAAGCAACAAGTCCAGGCTGTTTATTCCATTTAAGAAGATGGAACAGTGAAACTGTTGAATTTTTTTTCTCTAGTCACTGAGAGAATTGGAAATGCAGTAATGTATTTAAAGGCTTGTGGATCAAGCCTCATTCTATCATCCGCCATAAAAATGTTTTAACAATACAAACACTTGAAAATAATATATAAGTCAACGACCGTAATAAATATTAAATTAAATAGTGTAAAACTACTTTTTGATGAAGTGCGATGGAGGGGCTACTGAGGCCTAAGTGGAGAAGGGGGGTCGCTAATGGCAATTTTTATTTAAAAAAAAAGCTACTTAGCCTTTAGATGACGCATTATTGTATTATGAAACATTTAATTTTCTCCCATGGATGGAATTTCCTTTCTGTGTCTGGGAGGAGTCACTCAAACAAAACACAGCCACAACACATCGTCCATTTCCTGTTCTACGGTTTTACAGTAATTGCACTTTTTACTCTTCACAACTGTCGGACACATTTTCTTGAAAATCTGTGTCAATTTCATCCATGTCACACCCGATTACAACTTCACAATTGCAAGATATTTGACGTATGGCATCAGAGTGTTAATATAAAATTACTCACTTTTGCCTCTAGAAAGAAGCCCTTGAAGTAGCGGTACTTGACCTCAACTCCCCTGGGAATGGCGACCGTTGTCATCCACTTATTTCTGGTGAAGCGAGAGGGGACATGGCAGTCAGAATGCAAACAAAAAAGATCTTTTGAGCCTTTGTGGAATTGCAAAACCAAGTTATCACAAACCCCTCATCACTAAGGGCTTTCAAGACCACTGCTTTTTGGTAGCTCCAGATGCCGAGGGATTCACAGCTCCCAACCACGGCAATCACCTCGCCTGAGGAGCATTCAGGAGTGGAAATTTTAAACAGGAAATAAAAAGCCAGTAGGACATCAACTATCTCGACAGCATATAACACAAGAGTCAACCGTAGCTATTCGCAGGTGTTCGGGAACATTACCTGCTGCAAATAGCAAATATGTTACATATCAATATGTTAAAAACCCTAAATATAATATTAAAACGTGGATTCATATTGTGAGGTATCCAAGGACGCTGAACAATAACTCATTGGGTTCATTAAAATATTTAGAATGTTTGCCAGTTGGTTTCACAGCGAGCGGCAACATGATGAAAAGGCTTCAACAGAGGTTTGTGCCGCAAAAAGACATCAGAGGAACTAATGTGGTATGCATTTCAAGATGAGGCATCGAAAGGGCTGGTAAGTGCTCAAAGCAAGGTACAGTATGTACCCAACGAAGGATAGAGTTGCAAGAATGACATTAGGTGACTTTGCAAATCAGCAAGGGTTGACTATATTTGTGCTTTTGTGTTGAGTCGGCCGGGTTGAACAAACCTGGACAAGTTTCTCCTCTGACACTGAGGGTGACCTGGGAGACGTCCATTATTGACAGACTGTCCACTGGCACGTGCCAACGAGAGGGGGGAAAAGATATTATTACGTGTACATATGTCACTCAAATACCCGCACCCGCATGTACAGTAATGTAAATGCTGTCGATGGTACACATTTACATTAACGGTTGCGAGGTAATTTGAAATGTATTTGATCCAAATCCCCGTATGTCCTGGAAATGCGTTGACGCTTTGAAAGGTCATTTTAAATGAACCGATTTACCGATTACACGAGTGTGTCACTTAAATACCCTCATATCATGTAAATAACGCATTTATAAAGCACGCATTTCACATGAAGTTACCGTTTTGTTTTGTGTGTGTGTGTGGGGGGGGGGGGAGAGAAGAAAATTTAGTACATAAATTTAGCTTAAAAGTTTATAACCGAAATGGACAAATTACTAATTTTTTTAATACCTTGGGTCGCGCAAAGCTTGTCTGACAGTTTCCTAATTGTTAATTACCTTTTTAGGCAGCGATGGGACGTTTCGTGATGGAGCCCGTTTGGTCAGGTTACAAAGGCATCTTTATGAACGGTCACGAACCTCTCCGCCTTCCGCGAGGCATTTTTTTTTTGTCCGACAACGAATGAAACCGACGATATTAACTTGAACTTCTTATCAACGTCACTAAAAACGGCTTCAATGCGGTGACGTGGGTAAAAACCGCAGAGCTAGTCCAACAAATATCTTTCTGTTCTCTCCTAGCGGCCAAGAGAATAGCGACAATGTAGAGGATTTCATTTCAAATTAAAACAACTACTATGTTCAAATGTAACTTTTCTGTTATTTACTTTCAAAATTTTGACAGTATGATGATAGAATAATTATTCAAATAACTTGATTGCGAAATATTGGCTTTTTAATTACTTTTCTCTCACAAACAAGACACCTTTGTGTTTTTCTTTGAAAGCCTGCGTTAGTGTTTTCGTCTCTGAATTTTCCGGTTCCCTTCGCCACACCGTTGTAATAAACAAGCTGAGACCTGCCAAAATTCATAATGTAGTCGTCATGCTCATGTGTTTAACGGTGAAAGTCTCGTGTTTTCTGTCTTGTTTTTCTTTTTTTTTTTTTTATTAACAAGTGTCAAACACTGTTGTCAATGACTGTGATGCGTTTAGTGTCAGCTGCGCAGGTCGTAAACCACAATTTGTTTCATTTCCCAATCAAAACACTGAATACACTTTGGACTGAGTTGACGTAATAATGCCTCGCTGGCTTTAACCTTGCCAAACACAATCGTTGTAATCGTTATCAAGACTAGGAGTGCACCTGAGCATTTTATGAAACACCATCAATGCAACAACCGAACGATAAGAAAGAATTTTTGTGTATGTACTGTAGCCATTCGGGAAAGTGAAAGTACTGTAGTAGTGTATTTTGGCAGCAAAAACCCCAGCCAAACGTTTCCCGTGGTTGCAGATCAGACCTGCAAAACTGCCAGGAAGCGTTTTGGATCATTCCTTTTCTAAAACGGTTTCAATTCAGCAATGTTCTTGGGATGTCTGGTGTGAATCGCTCTCTTGAAGTCATGCCACAGCATCTCCATCGGGTTGAGGTCAAGCGTCTGACTGGGGAACTCCAGAAGGATATTTTCTTCTGTTGAAGCCATGCTGTTGTTGATTTACTTCTGTGCTTTGGGTCATTGTCCTGTTGCATCACCCATCTTCAGTTATATTTCTTATTAATTTCATCTTCGTTTCTCTATTCTCCCTCCCTATCTTCTTATTATCAACTTTGTTCTTTTCTCTTTTTTCCCCCTCAAGTTACAATTTTTGTTTCTCTCATTAGCGTCATGATTTGTACTTTATGATTTGTCAGCCTCGTGCCATTTTTCTGGAAATAAATATTTTTGTACATCTTCATCTGAGTCTACATTTGTAGAGTCCGGTTCAGTTCAGAAGCTTCCGGACTCCTGACAAGATGGGGTTTAAATACATTTTAAAAAATGAATCAATGTTGTTTATTTGAAGTCAGGCGGAGATTGTGTTCATATTTGACTTTTAATAGGAGATTTTGTCAACCGGAGCATAAAATGGCTATGGTTGAACATTTTGGTGTAAATTAAATAATCAACAGAAATCCCAATCTTCTCTATTTCTTCGCTGTTTGCATTATTTAAGCTTTGATGTTTTCCCAGTAGACACACAAACTTGCTCGAGAAAAAAACAAATGGGCGTCCCGTTCTTGTTTACTTTAGTGTGTGCATTGAACGAGCTAGTCTGCTTCAGTTATGTGCACCGAAGCGTAATATCATTCATTTTATGATAATAACCTTTGTGCACTCGCATTGTCAGATGTTAATGCCGTGAGTTGGAGAAGGAGACTTTCCAGCTGCATAATCGTGCAGCATCGAGAAAAAAAAAATGAGCTGAAGGACGCTCATCAATATGCCATTACACGGTTGCATACAGAAGCGAGTCAGGTAAATGTAAAGTTACATATACTTAAGAGAAATATGTGGCATGTTGATGCCTGACTGTGTTTGTACTTGGCTGAATGTGTGTGCAACTGATTACTATCCAGGAATCTGTCCACAGTATTTATTTCACACAGACTGTTATCTCTCATGGAATCTTTATCAGGCAATATAATCAAGACTGAATGAATGCAGCGATAAAAACATTATTGCTGGCCACATATTCTCTTGCCAGAAAAATAGACGGATATGAAAGAATTTATGCAAAAGAAGCACCAATAGCACAAAAGCACAAAAAAAAAAAAAAGAGACAACAACAAAACAAAGTAGATCCCCAACATATACAAATGTCAAAGGTGCAAAAGTGGGACTTGTATCCATAATTATTGAACCTCAAGAACAGTTAGGAGCAGTCGAACCATTGTAGGTAACAGCATAGAACGTAGCACGCTAACCATTTTTCTGTGAGTGATAAGGCGTAAAATTAAAGATATGTTCCAAAAAACACTCGAGTGTACAAAAGCAGAACATTTGAGTGAATCATAGCTTTGGTTTAGATTTTCTTAGACCAAAAAGGACCAGGCATGGCTAAACTGTAGAGGTCAAGTCAAGTTACAGAAGCAGAACCTTTGAGGGTACTGCCACTCCCAATGACAAGTCACGGTATATCGAGCTGTAATGTAAATTATAGGCAAACCCGAAGCTAAGAGGATAAAAAGTAACGGATGTGGCCTGCCTTCTAGGGCATACCTTTGTCTGACTTGCAGAGAGGCTTTTGCTCTCCCCCCGGGCAGAACGGAATTTTGCGAACCCAAGGCAGTGACGACAGACACCTTGTGATGCCAAAGGGGAGGTTGTAAATGTCGTCGGTTTCCAAGGTCCCAGAGGCCTCCAGGTGCATTTCGTCCGTGACGAACAGTCCACGCTCGCTTTTGGTACCTGTATGACAGAAGAACTCTTTTGAAGAAGTGCGAGTTGATGGCTGAGGCTAATTTAGCCTTAAACCTACCAGGAATGGTGTTGTCCAGGAAGAACCCCAGGAAGCCTCCGACAAACATCGGAGTTGTAAAAAGGATCTGCAACACTGCATCCACTTCACTTTGGCCTACGGAAAAACGCATCCAGACGTTGTCATAGGGTAACTAGGGCCAGTGCTTGATGTGCGCTAGGACTACGAATGAGTCCTTGGAAAACTGTCTCCCCACAAAACCCAACGCATTTGAAAACTCATCCCTTACAGTGTAATTTCATGTCAGCAAAAAGATGCGATTCATACCCGTGACCAAGACATTTGGATTCTTGGTGATCCAGTTGGGAATGACTAGCCCAGAAAACAAGGAGAAACCAAACACAAAGATGTTCCTGGAGGAATTCATATCTGTTGACTAAAAAAAAAAAAAAGTAAAGTCATGACTACTGAATAAAAAAAAAAAAATAGTCACTCCGGGTCACCTGTAGGTTAGAGATTCCCGTCGCAGCGATGACCCCAAACATGATCAGGAACATCCCTCCAATCACGGGGTTGGGGATGGTGGAGAAAATGGCTCCGATTTTACCCAGGACCCCCATTACGATCATCACGACTCCGCTGAGCAGAATTACCATTCGACTTCCCACCTGCACCACAGACACATCATCAGAAATCATTCATTCATGTATTTCAAGGCACTGTAAAGCAGATACTTTGATGGCGCTGAAAACTTAAAATGATGTCGCGCTCTTTTTCAAACCTTGGTGATGCCCAGGGCAGCCACGTTCTCGCTGAACGAGGTGGTGCCGTTCCCCGTGCCAAAGGCCCCCGCCAACAAGCTGCCAATTCCTTCCACGCCGATTCCCCGGTTGATGGCGTGCTTGGGCGGAGGCGGCGCCCCTGAGAGCTTGGCGCACGCATGATAGTCGCCCACCGACTCTGCCATGGAGCACACGATTCCCGCCATCATGCCAATAATGCCTGCCAGGTTCACTGCCGGGGTGCCCCACTGGCCTGTGGAAAAAGGCGGTTCTCGATCAAGGGGTTCCCCAACTGGGGTCAGGGGTCTGTGAGCCATAGCTCGGCTGTCCCTTGGACTTAAAGGTAGGAGATGGACCAAATCAATGTATGGATCGGAATGCTTACCCGGATAAGGCAGGACAAACCAGGAAGCCTGAGTAACCACGTCCCCCTTCACGTCAGTCCGGGCCTGGTGTCCGTATTGGTTCGGATCAGATGGCAGCACGTCGTAGATGGTGAGCAGGTGGCACACTAACCAGGAGACCGCAATGCCCAGCAGAATCTAATCGACATCAATTTTTTAGCATCGTACGCTAACTGTAGCGGAGTATTTTGAGGACCTACGGGCATCATCTGGAAAATGTAGAACTTTTTGGTGTGCAGCTTCTTGGCCTTGCTGTATGCAGGAATGGGCAGCTCGATGAATCGCAAGTACTGGGAGAACAGGATGATCAAGACTGCGGTCCTGTGCATTTTAGAAAAAAACGTTACTACTGCTTTACTTTGGGCGTTTGCAAACCTTTTGGGTCCGGGGACTCCTCAACAGACAGACAGACATTCCACTTCAAGTGTAGCGGACGCACATGGCTGAGATTCCCCAGTGGCTGCCGGCCCTGATTCCAGCCGCGTCGAACATGGACAGACCGATGAGCGAGATGGTGGGTGCGATGGTGAGAGGGCCGACAAAGCGCATCAGGAAGCCGACGAGGCCAGAGAATCCCACTACGATCTGCAGGAGGGAGGCCACCATGATGGAGCCTTGCAGCTGGGATGGGAGGATGCAACCTGAGAAATTATTCCATCAAATTTGACCATGTTTGAGCCGGCTTACTGTTGTCACTCGGGTCCGCCACACTTCGATGAAAACGGGCGAGGACGCGTTCACCAGGGTGGCATTTTTGGTCCAAGAGGGACACTGGAATTCGTGTATGGACAACATGGCCAATGCTGGGGTGAGTAAGGCGAACGTGCCCCCCTGCAGGATGGGAAGCCTACCAAAAAAAACAAACAAACAAACAAACAAAAAACAACTTATATACTGTATATTTATATTCTTCAGATTCTTAAAATGATGATTTAGCATGAGCTTACATCACTGGGAAAAATAACCACCCTTCATTTTCCCAATGGCCCAAATGTTCCACCCCTTGTGTTTAGCATGTTCACACCTAATGCCAAAGGTGACCTGCAGAATGGTGCACAGCCCCGAAACGAAGAAGATTGTGTTGATCAGGTGACTCTGGGTCAAGCCGTCATGCTGCAAACACAGGCTATCCGCCAAGATAAGCGGGATGGCGATGTTGCTGCCAAATGCCGTCAGGTAATGCTGTGGAGTAGAGAAGAAGCTCTGTAAATTGAACGGGGACATTGCAAAACTACACTTTTATTTTATTATTTTTTTGCGACACGTTTATAAATCACCTGAAAGGCTAGGAAGACTAACAAGTACCAGGGCGGGGTCTGGGTCACACTGTACACTGTCACAGTGTTGTTACGGTCCACTTCACCACTGTTTTCACCGATGAAAGGCTTGAGGGGCTCTGCCGCCCTGGGCTGGACTTTGTCCTCATCCATCTAAATATGTATGCAAACACACGAAAAGAGCACTCAGAAAAACAAACCATAAATCTCCCCCAAAGCTCAAACAGGTAGCACTTACAAGGTCCTTAAGCTTGACATGAAATGATTAATTCAATGAGCAGTTCAAAAGAAGTTTGTTAAGTTTCTAAAAAGATGTTTGTTCTTACAATGTGTTCGTGAGATATATGAGCTAATTCGGCCTCTGATAATATTTGGAAATGTCTCACCAATTGTTTGCGAAAGCTAATGCTTACCTCATATAGATTCACTGTTTGTTTTCTAGCTAAAATATGCCGTCTTTTTCGTGGTAGGTTTTACCGAGTTACTATTACATAAGCAGTAAATTTGAGTCTTTATTTTGCACTTTTTGTCAACGCATGTCTTTAATAGACATACCAAATGGATGGACACTACATATTTGCTTTATTGGCCCCTGAGCCTTATGTTTTGACACCACTGTTTGAGCTGTATATCAATTTTGGCCAACCACAAACCTGAATAAAGTCATGTCTGGAAATATTTAACAATTGCTTTTTCTTGTGTTATCTCTTTTTTTCCGTTTAATCATGCTACCCAACTAGTTAACCAACAACAAGCTAACAACCAACTAGTCAACTGCCAAATTCAGAATCAGAATCAGAATCAGAATCATCTTTATTGGCCAAGTATGTAGAACACACAAGGAATTTGTCTCCAGTATAACACGCTGCATTGCAAATTGACGTCTTATCAACAAATATGGACCTCATCTATCAAGCAAGCTAACTCAACAAAACGTGACTCTTGTAATTTGCATGTTACTTCCCCCCGCATAATCCTGCTGCAAAGTAAACTTATTCATAAACAAAGTAACTAACGAACCAACAAACTCCATCATCAGTACCAACCCACAAGCAAACCTCATAACTAGATAATTCACAAATGCATATCTACCAATATAGCTACGTAGCTATTTAACTACCTCAAGAAAGTCACTTAAAAACCAGGTATGCACTTAAGCTACTATTTGCTACTTGTTAACTAGAAGCGAACTATCAATGTAATAATTAACTTTCTGAATAAAGAAATAAGGTTTGTCTTTCAAAACTTATTGTCAGAACAATAAAACTAAAAATTCAGCCACCTCCTTGGTCCCAATCTAGTTATATAATTGTTCTAAATAACAAGGTTAGCCATTGAAATAAAGGTCAACACATTTGTTGAGCATCAGCATCAACAGTAGGCCAGGATTTGCTTGACACCTGTCACCTGAGGCCGGACACGATCGTAAATAACCGGATTGTATCTTGCTGACCTTTCACCCTCGTGAACAACATTTAATGTCAGTGTCACGTTTAACAAAAAGGTTACAAAATGGAGGAAAGAATAAAGGGCCACCAGCAGTCAATTAGCTTTTAATTGACACGGACGTGCGCACATAAAGGTGTCGTGATGTTATTTGATTTTATTCTTCTTGGTGCAGCAAGAAGACAAAATGAGATCCACCAAATGCTCATTAATTATTAATACAAAAAGATTTTGAGTCAATGGTACTTATGCTCCACCATTTTTTACCTCCCCAAAGAGCTCACGCAGATAGAGTACTGAACTTTTTTCCCTATCTACCTCACTTATTGCTTATATATATATGAAAATACTCAAGTTTGGCCGACGAACTCCCTGCAAATGCCTTCATGCACACTTGCACACAAGCACACACACGCACGCACGTCTGTCGTTAACTTCAGTTACACGTGCTTGAGTAATTGAGGAATTCACATAAAATCATCCAATAGAAACTACATTTCCATTCAATGGCTTTTTTTTAAATCCTTGAGTATATAATTCTCCTGGAAAAAACAACAATTTTTGAACAAAACAATCAAAATCGACTCCACTTTCCAGACACCTTTCCTGTATTCTTCTCCTCTAAACAATTCTTAAAACTTCTTACTTACAGGTTCCGTTCTGGCCACGCGCAGCACACTCCTGTGGAAGCGAATTTGAGCAGTGTACACCAGACATACAACTCATATCGCATTTTAATCTGAATGCGGCTTTACCTACCCAAATAAACTCCTGGCAGTGTGGCGAGCCTTCATCCCCTTGTGCAATTGTTCCTGCGGCAGCAGAGAACGCAGAGGAAGGAGAATAGGAAAATTGAGACACTTGAGCATTGCGGCTCATCGTGGTGGTGGATGTGTTTGTCGCTAGCAACCCTACAACTGTAGTGGCATTGCTGGTTTAATGAAATGATGTTTCTCAAGCGCACCATCGTTTGTCATTGCTGGCAGCTAATGATTGAAAGGACTGAATCCCTTCAAATGTTTGTTTTTCCAGGTCCAAGTTTCAGTCTTCACATTGACATCACGTCGAAAACATACTTAGCTCTCAAAATTCTACAATCGCAACACAGGAACCCACTAGAGCATGTGAATGTTTTACGGGATTAGTCCGAGGCCCCAAAAAGGGTCTACTGACTTTTGAACATAAGTTAAGTTGACTGAGATTGCTTGATTATGAACAGCCACATTCCGAGTAAGATAAAAGTGTGCGCACTTTTGCAACCACATTATCTATTATACATCACATCAATGGTGGAAAAAGATTAGGAACGATTTGTCTTCGTCGCAACATTTTTATATATTATATACCTTTTTTTTTTTGGCTGTTTGTCATGCTCAGGGCACAAAATACAAGCGTAAACAACAATAACAATAAAAAAAAAAACATCCTGCAACAGCCGGCTGTGGTAAATAACTATTACAGTGCCCGTCGTGTTTTATCTGCTGCCTGTGTACTTTATTACATTGAAGAATAAAATGTGATTTAGCGTAATGCTTCTTGCTGCACTTTTTTCCCCCCTCCTTTTCTTTAATATAAAAAAGGCCAGGGAGCATCATCACAGGGCGTCACATGTGAGCGCACACTGTTGATGAGAATGTGGCAGGCCTGGATGATTGAATGCCGCTGGCTGCCGCCCCCCCACCCCACCCCACCCCACCCCACCCCACTCCTTC
>CAAKHF010006981.1:27977-40213 GCA_901007745.1 Hippocampus kuda
GATTGGGGGGGGGTTGGGGGGGGGGGGGGGGGGGGGGAGGGGATTCCGGGTTAGTACAGAGGTCGGAACGAAGATTCTTCATGCTAATTAATTCGAATGAGAAACTTCAATAAGCTCTTCTAATAGATAGATAGATAATTTTTGCATCGTATTCATATTGTTTCTATTTGGGGGGGAGTGTTTGTTTGTTTTTTTTGGTTTTGTTTGTGCTTTGTTATAGCTGCAGCTGTTGTGAAAGCGCTATATAAATCAGGATGTATTGTTTTGTTATTTTGTATTTTTTCAGTTTTTTTCGTCTACTGTTCGTTTTTCAAACATGTTTTCATATTTCAGTATTTTTATCTTTTCTTTTTTAGTTTTCAAATAATTTTCAAGTACTTTCTTATACATTTTTCATCAATTAATTTTCTTTTTTCCTGCAGCATTTTAATTACTTCCTGTATACTGTGGAAAAAAATAGCCCTCAATAACAACCTCCCCATAATTTTTGTCTCTGTCTTACTGTAAACTATTTTACTAAGCAACATGGATCGATTGCAAGCCGCCAAGAGGGTTGCCCCAGACACGTCAACACAATAAATAATTCAGCGTGTTGATGCATCTAATAGTGACGTCATTTCCGTTTGCCTGCCCAATTGCAGGGCACATCCACAATAAGATTTCACACTTTCATTCACACCTCACATCATTCAACGCCTTCAATGAACCTCCACTGCATTGGAATTTGAAATAACGATTCACAGTCATTTTTATTTGTCTTCTACTCACCCATGCTTACTCGGGTGCCAAAGTCACAAGAACACAATGTGTGGGTGTGTGTCGAAATGCAGGAGTCTCACCTGCTGCGAGCACAAATGCTCCTCTTCCTGCACAACGATGGACGAGTTTATCCAAAAGATCAACGCTAATTCGGACACTTCGGATTTCATTCACATGAATCCAAACCTTTTTTATAACCTAATGTGGGTTTTTAATTGGAATTTTCCAGGGTTTATAGTCATAAAAGTGAAAAGATTTTGTCTGAGAAAAAAAGAAAAAAAGGGTTGGTAAACTTCCTTTTTTGGGGGGCAATTTTCTATTTTTATTGCCGTAAAGTCACAACAATCTAAAAATATATATTGTAACAAAAAATTTAAAGTACATTTTGTTTTTTGCTTTATTTTCTTGTGAAAAAAGAGCATCTACACTTTCCTTTGGTAGGTTTAGTGCTTAAATTATCACAAAACCAAATATTCTGCGGCTTTTGAAAAATCTGGAAAAAAATGTTTTAAAACTACTGGAAGTGAATTCATAAAATGCGAATATTTAAACAAAAAACATCTTTTGTAATTTTACTAAAATGCTGCCAATGAGGCGTTTTTGTCACAACAGAAACAAAAAATCTGAGAGACTCGTCTGATCGCGGTCGCTGTGTGTTGCCCCCTACCCCCCCCCTGCAGGTCAAGTTGGGAACTGCCTGAGCTGCGCCAAGGCCAGGTGCAGGCCATTAGCGACTCGGACGGCATCAGCTACCCATGGTACGGCAACACCACAGAGACGGTCACCATCGTGGGTCCCACCTCCAAGCCGTCGCGTTTCACCGTCAGCATGAACGACAACTTCTACCCCAGCGTGACCTGGGCCGTGCCGGTGAGCCGATCTGACGAGCCCTCGCTGACCGACATCAAGCGGGACCAGAGTTTCACCACCTGGTTAGTGGCGCTCAACGCTACCTCCAGGGAGAAGATCCTGCTGCGTGCCATCAAGTGGCGCATGAGGGTGGACATCGCCGTGGACCCAGCCCGGCCCCTGGGCTCCAGGGCGCGGCTTGTGGGCGGGGTGCACCAGGAGCAGCCGCGGGTGCTGAGCCACATGGAGCCCATCCCGGCTAATGCCATGGGGAGACCCAACGCCAATGACGCCCAAGTGCTCATGTGGAGGCCCACCAGAGGGCATCCGCTTGTCGTCATTCCGCCCAAGTAGAGTTCATGACAGAATATGCTTGATATTCAGTTTAATCCTTGAACTGGTCTGCTCTCTGTCATACCAAGGAAGACAATTCAGCACACTCATAGACCAAAAAGGGATGGGCGAGTCCCGACACCAGGTATGGGTATGGGGCCGATACAAGCCTTACTTCGAGGTATTGGGTAGTAGAGGCCGATACCAGCCATCGATACTTAAAAAATCTGCCTTGGATGATACGGAAAGCATGCCGGCCTCTACTGGACTTCAGCACAACTGAGCAAACATCCACCCATCAGTTTTCTATAGCACTTGTTATGGTCACGTATGAAGTACAACCCATTCCTGGATAGGACCAACTCAAATCAAACTTATAATAGGTAAGCCTTAAAGATACTTGCCAAACACTGGGCTGCTCTACACTTCAGAATACAACGCCGACAAAAAGAAATTCAGTCAATGACAGTAAACAGACTTAATGAGGGTCTCAATCATTAGTTTGAGGAGTGTTTTTCCAATGGTGGAGCTTGTGTGTTTTCACAATGGAGTCAGATTGCTGCTTTGTTACACGAAACTGCCTCAAACGTCGCTCAAAGGACATGGCGTTAACCAACTGTGTTCATTTCTTTCATGTATTAATATTTACAGTCAGGGAGTCCTCTGTTTATGACGGGGTTCCGTTCCGAATCGAAATAAATCAGAATTTGAAGTCAGAATGCGTCGTAGTCCATTGTGGATTGATGCTAATGCTGTTGGAACATCATCAATCAAATATTTGTAGGAAAAACAGTGGTGGGCTGCTATCATTAGGTAATTTTGCATTTTTTGACAGCTCATTTAGTATTTTAATCTTCACAAAATTTTATTTTAGCTAATTTAACATTTCATCTGAGTTAATTTAGCATTTTGTTAGCTAATTTAGCATTTTAAGGTATCTAATTCAGCATTTTATCTGAGCAAATGTAGCATGTTATTTTAGCTTATTTAGGATTTTTCGTTCCTTGTTCCTTGCATTCCTTGTTCGACCACACAAAGCAATGGAAAAAATATTTTGGACAGCCTGCTTACATTGGGAAAAATTATTGCTAGCTAATTTAGCATTCTATGTTCGCTAATTCAGCATTTTATCTTGGATAATTTAGCATTTTAAGATAGCTAATGTAGCATTTGAATTTGGCTAATTTAGCATTATGCCTTCGCAATTAACCTCGAAAACAGGGACGGTTATAAACTAAGGACCCCTTGGGTATACATTATTTGAGGCTATTGTGATGATTATTTTTGACATGAGTTTGATTCTTGTGTACAAAATGAAGAGTGTTATGGCGACAAATTGTACCATGACTGACTGAAAAATTTCATGTTTACACTGAGAAAAAAAAACAAGTTGTATCATGACTGCCTGAAAATTTTCATGTTTACACTGAGAAAATAAAAATTTCAATGAGTGAATGTATAATGAGGGCTTCAGCGAGTAAACCCTGTTAAATAATTACATTTATTTGTATTTATGATTTAGTTTTTGATTTTGTAAATGTCATTCACAATGAGGATTGAATCCATTTGCGTGCAACTGTATACGGGATATGGTATTTATTCAAATTGTACATATTAGAACGGTTTTAAAAGCACTATATTATAAAATTTTATCCAATTACTTGAATAATCAATGGGATAACCGGTAGAGTACTTGATTAACGTTCAACAGTTGCAGTGCTAATTATGATTGGATTTTTTTTTTTCAGAAAAAGGTTTAACATTCTAGAATAAAGCAGATTTTTTTAAAAAAGAAAAATGGAATGAAACAGATTGAATGTAATAAATATATTTATAATTAAATAAAAAATGTCTCTGTCAAAATCTTTGAAAAAATAGATCTTGTAGCTTCCTGAAAAAAAGGAATATATTCTTGAAAAAATATGCCTGTTGATCTCTCTATACTGTTAAAAAAACAACAACAAAAAACGTTTTGTTAAAAAAATGACTTTGTGAAATTGTAGTTATGGACATTTTTTTTTTGTGTGTGTGATGGGACATCATTTGTTGCTGATTAATTTTCGGGCCCCAAGTTATGGGTCGGGAACCCCAGTTTGTGAACCCCTGGTTTGAGTGACACATGGCGTTACAATTGAAAGACATCACACTTCCACTCTCAGAATGTCTGGCGTTAAGCATGCGGAGCTTTAAAGATTATTAAAACAAATGCCAAAAACACATTTAAGAGTCATTTCATTCTTGTTGATAAAGCCTGAGGAGATCCGAGAAAGTTGACTTTAAATTGACCTTAGATATGTCCGACTTCACAGAAGTGAATTTCATATTTCAGGGTGAGGTGGAAAAGAAGGAAATAAAACAACACACTGAACAAATAAGAAGAGACTCGTTGCTATGATTCAACATTTGTGGATTAGTATGACCCGGATAGCAAATGATGACTACACTTCTATTAAGCACAAATATGTTGCACATACAGCACATTTGACAGTAAAGTTGTACTTGGTACTTGATTTGTTTTCTTTCTTTTTTTTTAAAAAATCATCCAATGGGTGTGAAAGATTATAAGGATGAGGCGCACCATAAAAGCAGCAAAGGCAGTCGGACAAGTTTTGCCACTTTATGAAAAGATTCTCAGACAACAATGTAAGCACACCCACAAAACGAAACAAGAGGAATCATAACCGTCAAATCATACAATTAAATGAAGCTTTTCAAAATAAAACCTCTAAATAAATCTCTGATCAGCATTTAAAAAAAAAAAAAAAAAAATGGAGCATGTATTTACCCGGACATTAACGCCAATAAATTACACGAGCCGAAGAAATCGTTTTTCTTTTTTTTTTTAAATTAATCTTCTTAGATTCATTCACCTAATTAATTATAAAGGCGTGATTATTTACATCCACTGTAACCGACTTAGTATTTTCGTAACAACCTAAGGTAATCTCTTCTCAGTGTTTCTCAAGTGAATCGGTCGCCACGTTGAGCAAATATGGCCATCGGTTGCCTGGCAACGAGGCAAAAAATGTGCACATAAATGCCCCCAATCATTTCCCAACACAATCGTTGAACCCTTTTGACTCCATTTCAGCTGCAGCTGTGACCGCGCACGCCAATTCAGAAATGAGTATATATTTCCGCGCAAAAATGTCGAGATATCACAATTTGGATTGAAATTTCGCCAAAATCCAAAATGCACAAGACTTGCTGTGCAAACTGAAAATTTCAATCAATTCAAACTTAGGTTCCACTCTCATGTATTTCCTCCCACGTAACGAGAAGCCTGACCCAGTGGTCGTCTCTTCTTCACATGATGACATTGCCAGGTGACGTGATCATGCAAAATTTGTCATTTTCCTTTCCCAACTGAGGCACTTAAGGTGTAGCCAGCAATTATGCTTGACCTTTTTTTTTTTGGACTCGTTCCTCTTAACCCTAACTCCGCCCTGACTTCAGTTTTGGCCCTGCCATCAGTGTCAGTGTCAGTCTCACGCCCTGCTAGGGTTGGGCGGCTTCTTGCCTTCGTAGCCGTAGAGGAACGTGGCGCCGATGACAAGGGCGGCTCCCAGGAAGAAGATGCTGCGGACGACAGAGAGAATAGATGGCCTGCGAGTATTGCTGTTTGTACGCGTTGCTGATCCGCGTGTGTCACGTACACAATTCTGTGAGGGACTATAATCTCCATTCCGTATTTTCCATACTATAAGGCGCTTTCGAAGTGTAAGGCGCACCTTCAACGAATGGCCGATTTTAAAACCTTTTTCATATTTGGGCGCACTGCATTATAAGGCACGTAGAATACAAACTGCAGTAGTGGCCGCAGTGCTATGCGTCCACTAGATGGAGCTACGGTAAAGGGAATACAATACAGGTTTATTTATTTAGAGCCTCCCCAGCCGCTGCAGTTGTCACAAAACCACGAGAACTGTTGACAAACACGGGCGTGAAACATATAAATACAAAAGGCATGACAAAAGAATCAATGAAAGACAAAAGTGATGAAGACAATCGAGTCAACAGAAAGGCACACAAACCTCATGGGCTCACATCCACAAAGGGGCGAAATATCCGAAGAAGCCTTGCTTGTCTCCGTCTTCCTTCGTTTAGTCAGGAGTTGCTATGCTTTTGGGATTATGTTTTGTCAATTTGTGTCGGGCAAAACCCTTTTAGTTTACAATTGGTTCCTGTTGATCGGAACACGAACAGGGAAACAACTCATTGGGGAATATAAAGAGACTGTGACATCATATATAAGGCGCACCGGACCATAGGGCGCACTGTCGGCTTTGGGGAAAATGGAATGCTCTTAGGTGCGCCTTACAGTTACGGAAAATATGGTACATGGCATCTGGAAACGCTTCAGCTGTACAGTTGCCACGGCAAAGGAAGTTCGAAGAGGGTGGCGCTCGTACCTGGTGGGGTCGAAGTCCTGAAGCCAAAAGTAGGAGATGAGCGTCGAGAGGATGATGGAGAGCGACGTGGCAAAGCCTTTGAGGATGTTGTCGGCGTACTTGATGACCGCCGCGATGACCAGACCGCCCAGCGCCTGAGTGGAAAACAAAACAACAAAAAAAAAAAAAAAACATGCGTGGATCGACAGAGGCCAAACGGAGACGGTCAGCGTCTAAGCGAGACCGACCTGCAGCGTGACCACGGCGACGGTGACGGCGTTGTATCCCTGGAACATTCCCGACTCCATCACTTTGTCTCCGTCGAAGCTCAGCATCCCCACAAAGCTGAACACGAAGCAGAACATCCCTAAAATGCACACGAGATGGCGTCAAGGGCTCCAAATCACTTCAAAGGGGGGGGCAGCTCCTTTCCTCAACTCTGCGAGCAACCGTCATTATGATCTAGAAGCCGCTTAGAAGTCCCCTGGCATCCGGGACAGCCAGTAATAGCGGTTATTGAAACCTTAACTGTCTGTCTGTAATACAAGCGGAGCGGGAAAAAAAAGCTTCCATGGATTAGATCAGAAGTGGACCGACATGGACTGACCGAGCTGGATGTTTCGGATCCAGACGCTCTGTTTGCTTTCCTTCAGGATCTTTTCGAAGTAGACGCCGGCGAAGCCACTGGAGCAGCACGCTACCAGAACGGCCATGACGCCAACAAACTGGGAGCCCGTGGGCGTCGACGCCTTCTCTGCCACCACCGGGGATTCCGATGGCCACTGTAAAAACGAGACAAGCGTGTAAGCTGCCACAGACCGAGTTGGAGGACAGTGCTTCAATACCAGGGGTGTCAAACTTGTTTTTGTCGCGGGCCACATTGTAGTTACGGTTTGCCTTGGAGGGCCGTGATGAATTTTGGGAAACCATCTAAATGTTTCATCACCTCTACATATTACATAAACAGCGTACACCAAATTGATGAATAACTAGTTTTAAAATCAGACCTCAAGCATAATGACTTATTGTGGATTACATATGACAATTTGAAACTTTGGTTCAGACTTTTGCAAGCAACATGGATATTGACATGCTTGATTTGCTTTCGCGGGCCACATAAAATGATGTGGTGGGCCAGATCTGGCCCCCGGGCCTTGACTTTGACACCATGCTCTATATTGTAAAAATCATGAGGTGACACGGATTAGGGAGTGGGGAACGAGTGTTCCCAAGGCAACGACTCCGCAATGGTGCCCTGCAAATATCGTTAGCTTCATGCTAACATACAATTAAAAAAATAATAAAAAAATAAACAAACTGTTTTAACAGGAATGAGGAGGGGGTGCTAACACAACAATTTCCCCTTTTTTCAACACTTGACGCTTGATAAGTGCATCCCAAACGACCGCTGTTTAGTCATATTCACTCATGTCCGGGTTTTCAACACAAAATTCGAATGTGGCCACACAGGTATTAGAAATATAGAAAGCAACTTAAAGGTGATAAAGAAAAGTTAAGTTGGCGCACGTGTAAGTCAAGGTCTGAAAATTAGGAGTGGACAATTCTTCAAATTGACATTGATGTGGAGCAGAACGGAATTTTTAAAACAATATGTTATTTGAGGACAAAAAAAAAATGTGTAAACCAAAGCTATCAAACCAAAGCACTCCTGGACAATAATTCGGGCATTATTTATCGTAATACAGCTCAATCTATTTCTTGTGTTTGTTAACGTGAGAAAAGGTACTTGGGAAAAAAAAAAAAATCACATTCAAATCACAGATTATTTCTCCAAATGGTTGATCGTGACTGAAAATGGCAAAAGTTGCCCACCCACCTGTACGAGAGCCACACCGGCCATGAGGATGATTAAGGAGAGCCACTGGTAGACGCCCAGCCGGCGTCCCAGCATGAACACGGAGAAAAGAGCCGTGGTCAGGATCTTCAGCTGGTACGTGAGCTGGCGGACGGCAGGAAGTGGCCAAAGTGAGCGCGGACGCCAAACGGCGGAGTGGCTTGGAAGACGTACCTGGTAGGTGGCGGCGTCGAGGTTGGATAGGGCGACGTAGAGCAGGTTGTTCTGCAGGGTGTAGATGCCAGAGGGGATGGCTAGCTTCAGCGTTTCCATGGGCTTGTAGGCGATCTCCTGGCGGAGGATGCTGTTGAACGCGCGCACGCTGTAACCTGAGGGGAGGTGGAAAAACCAATCGGTGACTTGTTTTTAGGTGGTGGAATCAAAAAGCAACTAGAAATTTCTATGCAGTGGAATTGTTTGTAAATGCTTTTAGGTGCTGTGTCTTTTGCTTGTGTGAAGCACATTGAGTTGCTTTGTGCGATACATTCACATCAGATTCAACGGGTTCTGCCTTTGTGTAATTTAGTAGAATATCAGAAGAGCAGTCACTCACTGTGTTCTTTAAAGACGAGCATCAGACAGATGACGATCTTCATGACCTCGGCCACCACCACGGCCGAGGAGGCCAGGTAGCGCGGGCCCTCCGCCTGCAGGGTTCGAGAGTAGCGCATGATGAGCACCAGAGACGTGGTCTGGAATACCAACACGCCCAGGGAGAGGTACTTGAGCCGGGACGAAGCCATGATGGCCACTCAGTGAGGAGGCTGACAGGTGAGAAGAGGACAATGATGAAGAAAAGTCATGCTCGGTGGAGAAACTCAACACAACTTTATTTAAAATATAGTATGAGGACTCATTATTATGTCTATTTCTCACATTCAAAAGTTTTTTTAACCCCCCCCCCCCACCTCACAGCATTACCCACTCTTCATTGGCTTCCTGTTAACATTATAGCTGTTAATTTTGGGGAGGGGGAGGGGGTTGGTCTGTAATTTACAGTTTTGGGATTGAAAGGACTTTATAATAAAAAAAAAGTATCATTATTAATGCCCCCGATTAATTGGGAAAAAAATGACATTTTGAATACAATGCAACAAAATACATCTATTTATAATAAAGCGCTTTCACAACAGCTGCAGTTGTACAAAAAAAAAAAAAGCGCTTTAAAGAAGAACTAACACGTCAAAACTCGCCCATAATTGCATTCTTCGATTTTGTAGAGAAAACGTTTTGACACCTCTGGAATACAGGACGGAATTCTTACCCGTAAGTGAGTCTTTAAAAGATGACCTAAAGACATCCACAGCAACCAAGGGAATTGTAGCTCACTTCTCGTCCGCCCTGACAAACTGTCAAAACTGAAGCAGCTACAAATGTTGCGGTCGTTTCTTTCTTTCATTTACGTCCTGTCGCCCGGTCCTGGACATCCGCCATCCGCGGAGACTCGCATATTAGGACGCGCTGGGCATTGTCACAAACATCGCCAAGGTGGAAAGAGCGGACTGGACGTTTGAGATCGCCCAATAAGAATGTAAAAAAATAATCACATCCGCGAGCAGTTCTTCTTCGTTGCGTCTGACGTGGGATTGGTGCGGTTGGTGTTGATAGTCTGCCACCGACAGGCCAGTGATCAAACTGCACCATATAATATAATTAGATTTGCAGACACCACTCAACTTGATTTGTAGAACGCTTTAATAAACGGACAGACGAATAAAATTAAACTTAAATAGAACAAAATTATATCTTTAAAAGAGACCCATTAACTGAAATGACTGAAGGCAACACCTGCAGATAGATGGATGGATAGATAGATGCATGGTAGATTGACAGACAGACAGATTCGTTTGTTGCTGAAGGACCCGAAAGATGGATGATTGATAGATGGAAAGACTGTGAAGGAAGTTTCAGAAGGAAACACAAATGAATATAATCGATGTGAAGCAATATTGCAATTTGCCTTTTAATACTCACTTAGGGCTACTGCTACGAGCCTTTATTAAATAAATCAGGTTGAACACATTCAGTACGATTTAAATATAGAGCCAAGCCCAAAATTAGTCCTTTCAGGCTTGACTGTCTGAATATCTAAATAAAATAAAATAAAATAACACACGCATATGTCTGATGAAGCTTTAATTCAGAAGAGAAACTTGGTTGATGTTTTTCAACAACAGTCTGAGCTCTAGCTTGTCCACAACTACTTCATATGTTCTTAGAAAAAACAAAACAAAACATCTATATACACAGACTTTATAAACACAACTTTTGCCTGCTATATGTGCAGAAATATCAATTGTCTGATGTGGAAACTCAAACCCTTACTTGGTTGGGATTATTGTCAATTGCAAATTGCAATTGCGAGCATTTGATAAAATGCACGTGGACACGGAAAAACTGTTTAAGCGTTTATTCCATACCTTTGACCTGAAGGATGACTATAGTGACACTGCGTCCACTACTGGATGACGTTTCTGGTACAACATATTACGAGTGAGAAAAAAACTATTGAGTAGGTATCTCGGTTCGGATGATGATCAAGTATATGGAATAAATGCTCGAATAGCTTTCCATGAACAAAAGAACTTGCAAAGTCACAAAATAATTTGATTGACCTCGAGACTTGGCTTATGCATCATGACAACTAAAACAGACGGCGACAATGATTGTAACTAAGCAAAAAAAGAAAAGAAAAAGGAAGGTTACATAGTTTTGGGGGAAACTTTGAAAAAGAGGCAGTTTAAAAAAAATCATTCACAATCATTCAACAAGTGCGCACAGTTTTCATATATAAAAAAAGAGCCATTAAAAAAAATCTTTGCCAAGTAAAATCTCAGACTTTACAAGCAGAATGTGCTGTGCGTCCATTCATGTTTCAACACACTTCCTAAAAAAAAAAAAAAAAAAAAAAAAAAGACAAAACGTTCATGGATCTTTGCGACAATGATTGTTCTTTTTGTAACAAACTGCCAACATGCAACATGTAAAAGCTTCATATGGTCTCTTGAGTAACAAACAGGCGATCAGTCCCATAGACTTGGCCAAAGGAGAGTGGTCTCAACAGGAACATGCATCATGACATAAATATCAGAGCACATAGTCGAAAGGACCGATGCATAACATACCCCGCTCCCCATCTCAATGTCCTTCCGTCTCTGTGCATGTGCTCATAAAAGAAACACAAAATAAAACGCTGGTTGCCAAATGAATTTTGAGTTTGTTTGGTATGTATGGAGACACTGTCGCTCACAACAATTTTTTGGTATATACTGTAAAGTGGTACCTTGACATCCAAGTTCATTTAGTTCTCGGACCAAACTCAATTCAATGTACTCATACCAAAAGAATCTTCCTCCTTTGAAATGAAGTGAAATGGCCTCGTAAGTGACATCAGAAGCTGGAATCTGGTTGGCCGGTTGGTCTGCGTGTGAGCGTCTGGGCGTGAGTCATGGCCTGCAGCAGCTCCTTGCGAGTGTTCTCATTTCGCATCAGAAGCTTACTTGGAACATCAACATTTTGGGGGGGGGAACAAAAAAATAACGCAAAGGCACCTCTGTATTTGATGTCTAGCTTGGGAGATTTTAGGAACTATACACAAGTTTTTTTTAAGTGCAAAAGAGAGAGGACTATAACATACTATGGGAACAAAGAAAGTTACTTCGCGTCAACGTGGAAGCGCGTAGAACCCCAAGGAGTCTTTCTTTGGCTGCTTGGCCGCTCGCCCGTCTACGCAAACACCTGCCTGCTCCCCAGAGCCGGCGGCTGCTGGGACGCCTGCTGCTGCGCCGGCTGCACCTGCGGCTGCAGCTGCGCCTGTTCAGGAATGTGCGTGTGGCGGCCTGAGGGCAGCGGGTGGTGGCCGTTCCCCAGGGGGGTGGGGCTGGTGGTGACGTCGGACCAGTCCGAGTTGGAGTGCGGCGAAGACGACGACCAAGGGTCCGGGGATTCGGGGGAGGGCGTGAGGTAGGGGTGCTCGCTGGGAGGGTGCGGCGGGTGGCCGGGGGTGGTCCCCTCGGAGCTGGCGGGGGTGAAGCTGTGCTGGGAGGGCG
>CAAKHF010006981.1:40233-67388 GCA_901007745.1 Hippocampus kuda
GGGGGGGGGGGGGGTGGGGTACTTATCCACCGGGCTCTGCATGGGCGGATAGGAAGGCAGCGGCCCTCCGTGGTTGATGGTGTGGGGGTGCTGCATAGGGTGGGGGAGCCCCATGCTCATCTGCTCGGGCATCTGGTACACCAAGCCCTGGTTGCAGCGGAGGTGGGCGGCTCCCGGTTGGGCGTTCTGCGGCTGGGCCTGAGTCACCTGCACGTGACCCTGCTGGGGCTGCTTGAGCATGCCTTGGCCTCCACTGGGCGGCATCATTTGGAAGGTGACGATGGGGGGCAGCTGCTCCCGACTCATGGTGACGTTCATGGGGGTCAGCATGGGGCCGCCCTGGCCGTGGTGCTGGGCCATCCCGCGGTGGCTTCCCCCCATCGAGTGCGGCACCAGGCCGAACATGTGGCCGCCGTAGCCGTGCTTGGTCATGCCCACCCAGGCCTGCTGCTGCTGCTGCTGCTGGCCCAGCATGTGGCTGACGGGGGGCAGCATGGGCCTGGCTCCGGGGCTGCTCATGAGAGGGGGGGAGTTGGCGGTGGTGGTGGCTGCACCGGACGCATCGCCGGTGTACGAGTGCGGCGACTCCAGGGAGTCGACGGGCGACATGGTGACGGAGCTTTCGGGAAGTCCCCCGGCCGCCTTCACGCCATTGACGCCACCTCCGCCGCCGCCACCTGCGGCGGGAGCCTCCCCTCCGGCGGGCTTCTTTCTCCGCTTGGCTTTCATGTCTTTGGGCTCCTTAGCTCCCCCGCCGACACCTCCCATCTTGGCGCCGCCCCTCCTGCTCTTTTTCCCCTGCGCGCCGGGACGCATGCCGATGAAGGCGGCTCCGTTGGCCCCGCACATCACCGAAGAGTTTCCGCCGATATGATTGGGCCCGTTGTGGGGGCTGTGAACCAGATTATACTGGTCCAGCAGGCGCACGATGTCGTGGTGCATTCTTTCTTGAGCCGTGTCTCTCGGGAGACGATCCAGGTGGTCGGTGATGTCACGATTTGAGTAGTGGTCAAGGAGCACTTTAGCCGCTTCGAAACTGCCTTCTCTGGCTGCCAGGAACAGCGGGGTCTCCTCCTGAATGAAAGAGTTCATCCCGGCATCAGGTTAACTTGTCCACAGTTCAAAAAAATACAAATGTTCAACTCATCTATCGGTGACTTGATTTTCATATTTGATGTATGCCATGACCAAGCTCGGATGTCAGATCAATTTCTATTGACATGAATTGAAATGCCATTTATCTGCTCTCCCCGACATTTTTTTTTTTTTTTTTTGCTCCACTAATAAATGGAATGAAAAGAACTAAACCGGTGTTCTAAAGTATAATTACTGCATGTACTGCAGAGGTGTCGATAGGCGTACACCGAAATGAAGACAACACAGCACTCGATTTGAACTGACCTTGTTGTCCTGCATGTCACGGTTAGCTCCATTCTTCAAGAGCACAAGCGTGGCCTCCACGTTGTTAACCGCTGCAGCCCAGTGAAGCGCCGACTTGCCTGGAATGGCAATGAAATTTAAAAAGAAAAAAAAAAATAAAGTTAACCCAGATGTTGAGCACTTGCTGACGGAGCAAATCACGGCTTCACTTCTGCATCACTGACCGTGATCATCGACTGCGTTGATGTCGGCATGGCAGTGGATCAGTTCTTCCACCATGCCCTCCACGGCCAACCTGGCTGCCAGGACGAGTGGAGTGGTGCCATCATTCATCCGAGCGTCCAGATCTGTCGCACGATTGCGAATGAGAATCTACAAGGAAGGCAAACATGCACAGAGAGAAAAAGGGATTGGTTGGGAATCACTGAGTTCATGTCGCTTAGCAATTTAACACTGGAGAACCCAAGAACCCTTTTCTTCTTTGGAAAATGATGAATTTTACATTAAATGACTGCTATATGTTCACTGAACACCAAAATATATGTTTTTTCAAATATTTAATGCTTTAATCCTAATTTAGGATGAGGGCCAAATTTGACCCTTTGGGTTCTCCAGGGTTAACACAAACCTTTCCTTTTTCACCTGATTCTTTCACAGGTATGTTGAAAATTACGTAACATCATCTTTTCGACTGACATTTCACATATGGAAAATCTGACGTCAGGTCTACGAAAGATGAGCGTCGACGCGATGTTGACGACTCACCTGGAAGACTCCCTGCGCGTCCGCCGCCACGGCGGCGTGCAGAGGCGTCCTGCCCATGTTGTCGTGGGCGTTGGGATCAGCGCCGGCATCCAGCAGCCTCTTGGCGGCGTCCGCCCTGGCGTAGCGGGCGGCCAGGTGGAGCGCCGTCTCTCCCGTGCGGTCCGTCTGGGCCATGAGCGAAGCGCCCTGTGCGATCAGGTCAGATATAACGCTGGGACCCGGTTCGTCGCCTCCGCTCTCCTCTTCCTCCTCGCCGGGGAAGGAGCAGTCGGGTCCGCCACCGTTGCGCAGTGAAGCCAGCATCAGCGGGGTGAAGCCATCTGGAAGAAGAGCGATATCAGCTCTTGTCGGTGGTGGGAAGGAAGCAACTCATAAGATTTTGTTCCTGTCTTGAAATACTTTCAGGTATTTGGAGTTTACTGAAGTTTTATTAGTATTTTGACTCAAGTAGTCCGTGGTAGCCCGTTCTGTTCAAATGGAGAGCCTCACATTTGTCACCTTCTGTCAAGGCTTTCTATGCATATTAACTTGGGAGTCCTTTCGCTTCCGCTTAAAGACTTGTTGAGTTTTTACCAGGTCCCTTGACGTTGACATCCAGGCAGTCTGTATCCACGTCGGCTTGCGGCGGGGTGAGGATGACGTCAGCGGCCTTGCGATGCTGCAGGGTCCACTCCCTTCGGTCAACCCCTCCGTCCGAGCACATGAGCAAGGGCTTGTCCTCATTCTATCAAAAGGCCACGTGACGTTGGAGCGTATTTTGCAAGAGCCAGCACGTGTGTCGGAGTGTCTCCTGTGTTACTCACTCTCGGAATCTTCGCCGGAACCTCGTCTTCCATCCACCTCTGGCCTTGACGTCCATCCACCATGGCTCCATCCTGGCTCTTGAAATTTCTGGTGTGAGCGTGGAATTGTTTTACTTTGATGTCAAGTGAGCAGGTTAAGAAAAATGACATGGCCCATCTGTTCATTAAAGTTTGCCTGGGGCCTGATATAGCGTAAAGAACTATCTTGAGAAGCGCAGTTATTAGCCCACATTCAGCTTCGCATGTCCACTCACTTCATGTCAAAGTCATCTTGACCAACAGGTTCCCTCCTCTTGTCGTTCTTATTGGCCAAAAAGCCATCGGGGAGCCACAGCAGGCCGTGTTTATTTTTCCTCTTGACTGCCAGCATCCCCAACACCACAATGAGCAGAACGATGACAAAGGCAACACCGATCACGTACATGGGAAACGTGGGCGTCTTTTTAACCGTCAGGTCACCTGTGGGTTGAAAAGGGAAGCGGCGTGTCTTGAGTGTTGGCTCCCGTTGACGAGATTTGATTAGCAGCACGACTTACTGTTAACGGATACGAGAGGATAAGGCAGGTCGGCCTTGATGTGCGCCGCTGCGATGAAGGAAGCGGCTTCGTTGGTGTTTGAGAAACAATCTTTGGATTTCTGGGAGCATTCCCGGTTATCAATTTGCAGGTGGACCACGGAACTGGAAAAAAAAAAAAGATGGTTAACTTGCAATGAAGGCTGAAGGTTTTCAGCATATGAAGCCGAGTTCTAAAACCAATGACGTTCAACTCACCCGATAACCTCTCTCTCCATCTCACGCTTGCTTCTGCCCCTCTGTAAGAGGCGCCCGTGCCCATCCTCGGGCCCATAGTACGGGTACACCATGGGCTTCTTGTTCTCATCCAGCTTCACCTTCAGGTTGGTGTGTAGCAGGGCTCCCAAGGAGCGCAAGAAACCACGCTCGTCCTCGATCAGCTCCTTAGGCTGCAGCCGAACCACGATAACCAGGGTGCCCTCGATCACTTTGGCCGGAGTGTCAGTGGCACAGTCCAGGCCGTCCCAGCCGCAGGCCTCCGTGTTGCAGCTCCAGTCGCACACAAGGTTCCCGTAGTGGTCTGGACAGTACTTGTCATATCTGGAAAATGGATGGTTGGCTGTTAAAATTAGGGCCCCACCGATATGAATTCGTTGAGGCTGATCATGATTTTGGCCAGAAAAAAAAACTACCAATTATAATACCTTTTAATTGGCATGTTAAAAATATACAATGTATGAAATATTTTTTTTCTCGCAATGCATCTACTGTATAAATGCCCATTTTGCATTTTACTTTAAAATTGCAGGAAATTAATGGAAAGTGTCTTTGTCCATTTGTTTGTAAAATACATATTTTGTTTTGTATAGAACACAAAGTAAAATGAACTAAAAAGAAATAATAATAAACCGTCAACAAGAGCATGGTTAAAGATCGTGGCTGATGACTTTGGCCTGTTTCAAGGCCCATAATCGGCCTGAAAGTCAAAAGGCCTCGCTCGACTTTAATACGCTTTCAGTTTGTGGCCATTTTGGCTTTTGTTCGTAACTAACAGGACATCAACCCCTCGATCAATATTGCTTCATTCATTTGCTCAGTTGGCAAGCCATGAAATGCCTCTTTCAAAAACGACACAAATGATATGAAATTGCTCCCTTGTCCAAAAATGTATAAATCTTGAAATCTGGTCGAAAACAAATATTCGTATGTAGAACAAAACTCATTTTACCAAGACTGTATCCTTAAAGATAAGGAGTGAAAACATTTTGTTTTCATGGGTGTCAGTTGGCCAAAAGGTAAACTGTGTATTCTTTTTCACATGAATGGAAGAGGTGACATACTTGCACGTGCTGGGTGCATGTTCCTGGCACTCAAAGCTATCAAAGAGGCAGCCGGGGTTGTCGCACTCCTTGTCGCAACGTCCGTTTTTGAAGTAATCCCAGCAAGGGACGCTGGCGGTGCAGTTGACCCAAGGCTGCTTCCAGTTGAGCGAGCAGTCTCCTCCGTCCCACTGACACTCGTGGTTGTTACACTGCGTGTCGCACACTTTATCCCCCGATTGATGCTCACACTGGAGATACGGGCAGGAAGGCCTGCGCGGTACGGACACTTTGTTCTCGCAGTAGCGGCCGGAGAAGGGCGTGGGGCAGCGGCAGCTGTACAGGTACGGGTTGGAAGGGTCGCTAACGCAGGTGCCGCCGTTCTGGCAGGGCGTCGGGCACGTCTGCTTGCTCTCGCAGTGTGGCCCGATAAAGCCCGGTTGGCACTGGCAGTAGAGCTGGCCCGCCGGTGACTCCACGCAGTTGCCGCCATTCTGGCAGTGAAGCTTGGCGCAGCTGTAGCCTTCCAGATCACCGCAGTTGAATCCGGCGAAGCCCTGAAAACACAACATCCAACTTTATACGTGTTTTTTTTTTTTTTTTATACAAGTGGCAGCAGAGCCTTGCAATGGCGTGTAAAGAAACAAAGCACATTTCAATATTATTTGTAAGATGTCTGGAAAAAAAAATCGACTGCTTGTCTAGCATACCTCTGCCATGGTTTGGCCCTCTGATGCGAGCGTGAGCATTAAAGAAGGAGACGAGGTTAGTTAAGAGACAAACAAGCATTAAGTGGTTAAAGTGCAATAAGAGAAATGAGGTGTGGGAAATAATCATGAAGTAACTTGACTTGGTGTTTTTAAATAAAGAAAAAAATAGCACTGTATTGCATTCAACAGTCAAATCTAATAAAGTCGTATATGGAAAGAAATAAACTGGTTTTCGAAAGAAGAATTTCTACGTGCACTGTAGTTACTGAGTTGGTTGTTATGGTGGTACTTGGAGACCAAGTATCGTATTTTCCACGCTATAAGGCGCTTCGGAGTATAAGGTGCATAGAATAGAAGCTACAATAGTGTTATGCATCCACTATAGATGGAGCTACGCTAAAGGGAATACAATACAATACAGCTTTATTTATATAGTGCTTTCACAGCCGCTGTAGCTGAAACAAAGCGCTTCACAGAACATTTAAAACACCACGTCCGACAAATCAGAATATTAATCCATATATAAGGTGCATCGGATTATAAACGCACTGTCGGCTTTTGAGAAAATTCAATGCTTTTAGGTGCGCCTTATAATGCGGAAAATACGGTAGTTTTTGAGGTGGCACTTGGTGTAAAAAAACACTCTCCACTTTTAAATTAAGGGCTTGGTCCACTGAATCAATTTTGAAAGAAAGAAAATGAGTCCAAAGCTTATCGCTGGTTAAAAAAAAAGGGAAAAAAAATGCAAGTTGACGTTTTTGCTGAAGAACCGACACGGGAAACTTACAGGGGGACAGGAGCAGGCATAGCCATGAACTGAGCTCATGTTCATGGAGCAGACGCCACTGTTATGGCACGGCTTGGAGAGACACAAATCCACCATGGACTCACAAAGGCGACCTTTGGAGAGAGAAGGAGACGCGTCAGAGAGAAAAAAAAATAAGAATGCACCAATAACCGCTCTTCATGATCTGCTCTTCATGAATTCACCTACGTAACCGATCAGATGCGTAAAAGATGGTGCCAAAATCATGGCTGACGGAAAATTACAATTCGTGTGAAGGAAGTATTGCTTGTATCGTACGGCTGATCTTCGTATGGCGGGAAGATTACCCTCGCTTGGAGCGGAATTTACGGAAAGCCTTCACGGTCAGCGGATTGGCATGAGCACTTAGACGGTGCAATTTTTCCAAATGAAATCATCAGTAAGCTATTTCTGTTATTTTAAAAGTGCAACAGAGATCAGCAACAAGAGCCTACCGGTGTAGCCAAGGCGGCAGCGGCACTGGTAGTCATTGTCAAGTTGTACGCAGTCCAGGCTGCCGGCAGCGTGGCAGGGTCCGGACAGACATTCGTTCAGATCGCCCTCACAATGTTCTCCTACAAAGCCTGGCGGGCAGGAGCACGTGTATCGCCCTATTCCATCCACGCACTGACCACCGTTACGACAGCGGGGCTCCCATGAGCCAGGCTTGGGTGCGCAGTCGTCCACGTTCACTTCGCACTGAAGTCCTACGCAACAGACGGCAAGCAGATAATGCGACGTTTATAACTGGGCGTGGCCGGGTGGGGGTCTGTTTTGAGAGGAATGATTGAAGTTGGGCCGTTGGTTCTCACCTTGTGTTCCGGGTGGGCAGGCGCAGGTGAAGTGGTTGATGAGGTTGATGCATGTTCCTCCGTGGAGACAGGGCCTCGAGTGGCACTCATCAACATCATATTCACAGTTCACCCCCTGGTAGCCTGGCTTACACTGCAGAAGCAAAAATGTGTGTTAAGGACGGTGCTGGGCCTTCCTCGCTTCTCTCCATTCAGCCATCCATTCATCATCTGAGCTGACTTTGGCAATAGACGTGGTACACCGTGAACCGGTTGCCAGCCAATCGCAAGGCGCACAGAGACGAACAACCATCACACCTAGGGACAATTTGGAGTGTTCAATCAGCCTGCCACGCATGTTTTTAGAATGCGGGAGGAAACCGGCGTACCCGGAGAAAACCCACGCAGGCCTGGGGAGGACATGCAAACTCCACACAGGGTAGCCGGAGCTGAAATTGAATCCGGTACCTCTGCACTGTGAGGACGACGCGCTAACTACTCGACCACAGGGCCGCTATGTGAAGAATGTTTGACTAAAAAAAGGCAACAAGCAAAATCACACTAAATGCAAAAAAAGATCGACTTACAACGCATTCATATGTTCCCTGATAGTCCTTGCATGTGGCTCCATTCCGGCAAGGATTAGACTGGCATTCATCGACCATATCTTCACAGTAGCTGCCCGTGTATCCCGGCTGGCACTGACACTTGTGGGAATTACCCACGTTCACGCAACGCCCGGCATTTTTGCAAACATTCTCCACTTCCAGACCTGCAGAATTCACAAAACAAATCCCATCAACGATTTCAGTTCAGATTGAAACCACATTACACTACTTGGTTTGAGGATACGGTCACATGAATTTCCTCACCGTTCCGGGCGGCAAAGTCCCGGCAAGACATATTGGGCACGTCACAGTAAAGTCCGGTCCATCCCATTTGACAATGACAGGTCCAGGAGGTTGCGGTCTGCGAGCAAGAGCCCCCGTTGTGACAGCGCACTTGGCTGCACAAGTTGACAAAGTTCTGAAAACAGAACCATGAACAAATGTGTGAATAACTGAATAAATGTTTTCGACTCTGGTTTCTCTCGTCAAATGATCAAACATGGCACGTGCCTGGCAGTTTTGCCCATTGTAGCCCACGGGACAGGTGCATCTGTAGTTGCCCAGGCCGTCGGTGCAGGTGCCGCCGTTCTTACAAGGCTGCGAGTCGCATTCGTTCTGCTCGTACTCGCAGAATGTGCCGTAGAAGCCGGGACGGCAGCGACACGAAAAGGTGTTGATGTCATCGATGCAAGTGCCGTTATTCAGGCAGGAACTGCAGGGGGATAGGATTAAAAAATAAAAAATAAAAAACATGACTTTGAATGTCCTTAATAATTCATCACCAGTTGTTTTGAATACGGCATTTGTATTGACCATTGTACATACAGTGATCACAAAAAGTTAGGCGATACAGTGATACCTCGACTTACGAAATTAATTGGTTCTGGAAGAAATTTATGCACTGGAAAATTTTGTAAGTAGAGACGCGTTTTCCATGTAAATGCCCTAATCCGCATTTACGTCAAACTATCGAAACGCCTCATGGCTCGAGAGGCGAATGACGAGGACGTTGCATTGACACATATCTATCGATCTATCTATTTGCACACATTGACACATACGGTAGCGGTCCCTCTTAGCCAATGGGATGTCAGGATGATACTCGGGAGTAGCCAGTGGCACAGCAGCCATAAGTATGGTGCGTTCAGGAAACTTGGAGCTGCGAGTAGCAGGCCATACTGTATTTTTACCTTTCATATCTTGACATTTCTTTCGTAACAAAAGGCAATATTTTTCTGTTCAGACATTTCGTAACTTGAAGATTTCGTATGAAGAAACGTTCGTAAGAAGAGGTACCACCGCATTAGGCTTTGGTGTTTTTCGACCAAAATCCCAAACTACATTCTACAAGAAAAGCAAGTTGGGGTGACTCACGTAAAGTACATTCCTTCCCCAGCTCACCTTTCGGTGCATTCCTGGATGTTGTGTTCACACAGGAATCCATCAAAGCCCGCCCGACACTCGCACACAAAGCTGTTGACGTAATCCCGGCAGTTAGCGCCGTTCCAACAGGGTTGGCTGGCGCACTCGTCGATTTCGGTCTCACAGCGGCCCCCTTGGAAACCAGGGCGGCACTCGCAGGCGAAACCGCCCACATCGTCCACGCAGGAGCCGCCGTTCAAGCACGGGTCTGAAGAGGGCGAAAGAGAGACATTTGATTGAAAGCATATGGAAAACGTCTGAGAGTATTGCTGTGTGCCCCGCTTGGATGAGTTGCTGCTTTGTTTGTCTTAAAGGAGCAGTTGCTTGAAGGTTGATATTTACTGTTACATCGATGCTATTTTCTGTTAGCCCATGTATGGCGTTTCACATTAGCCATAAGCTAGCGGCCTTTTCGTAGTTGTTTTAGAGGGTAATAGAAATGTTTTCCTTATAAATATTTTTTAAAAGTCGTGAAAAAAAAAGCTAAAGCAACAACAGATTGAAAGGAACAGAGGTTTTTAAAGCACCAAGATTTAGAAACAAAGTGATGGACAATTAATATACAGAATTTGGTCATTAAATGGAGGGCATGTATGTTTTGATGGGATTTTTTTTCTGCGTCTTTATTTTTTGTGTAATCGAATGAACTTAAGATTAACAACAGATGCTAAGCAATACATAAAAATGGCAGTTTCAATACCTTGAAGTCCGTTTTGATCAATTTAAATGTGTTCAAAATATTTGGGAGGTGAAACGCAATATCCAATATTTTCACCGATCATGGGTGGGTCTGGAATGTATCCTCTCTATAAATCGGGGTTCACTGTACATAAAATGGCGTTGTTGGAGGGGGGCGGGGGGACTCACTGGGTGAGCAGTCATCAACATCTGTCTGACAGTTGTGTCCGCTGTATCCAGGCTGACATGTACACACGTAGCTGCCTGGGCTGTTTGCGCAATGACCGCCGTTTCTGCAAGGATTCTTTTTGCACTCATTGACATCCTCCTTGCAGCGCGGCCCTGTGCGAATAAATAAAAATTAAAAAAAATGAAAAAATCAAAGTTCTGCATCCATTCACATGTAGAACATGCAGCTTCTCGCATCCACCTAAGTTATACCTTGCCATCCGGCGGGGCATCGGCAGGTGTAGGAGCTGTAGTCTGGAGTCGGACGACACACTCCTCCACTCTCACATGGATGAGAAGCACAAGGAACAAGCTCGTCCGAGCAGTTTTTACCTGTTTGGACAATTGATCGTTTCTTTTCATGATCAATCACAGATTTTGTTTTGCGCTACGCTGAAAAAGCTAACCTGTGTCTTCTGTTTTTGACATGCATACAAATTAACGATTTCACAGAGAATACTTTTTTTTTTTATTAAGTTTTTCCTTGCTGCCCTGGGAGAGTTAAGATGTCGTTAATATTTGTCAACTGTGGGCTCGTGAAGCCTTCTGAGAATTTTCTGTGATAAAGGGCGATACAAATAAATTTGACTTGACATGACAATGACAATATGGTCGTTTGAAATCCGGAGACCGAACCTGTGAATGGTGGACTGCACTGGCAAGTGTAACCGTTGACCCTGTCGAT
Organism: Hippocampus kuda; assembly: GCA_901007745.1. Lineage (NCBI taxonomy): Eukaryota > Metazoa > Chordata > Actinopteri > Syngnathiformes > Syngnathidae > Hippocampus > Hippocampus kuda. The sequence continues at coordinate 50,942 of CAAKHF010006981.1, forward strand.
ACAAATGCCTTGGTTGAGACAGGGATTGGACGCACAGTCGTCAATGTTCTTCTCACAGTTTACGCCTGAAAGCAAAGACGGAGGGTCAAATTAAGTTGAGCTCTGACGAGTCTGTTTAAGGTTCATCCAAAAATTTCACCCAAAAAGTCCAATAACAATAATAATAATACATTTTGGAGTAGTGTCAATATCAGATTCCCGATAAACGCTACCTCTGAATCCAAGCTGGCACGCGCAAGTGTACCCGTTATGCCGGTCCAAGCATGAACCACCGTTTTGGCAAGGATTGGGCTGGCACTCATCCTTCTCCTGCTCACAATGTTGTCCTCCCCAGCCGGGTTCACACTCACAGTGGTACCTGGTGACAAGGACAAGGAGGAGTTCCGAAATAATCACATGGATCCCACCTGCGGAACAGGACTGAGGACCTCTGAGTGGCATCTGAGAAAGGCTTACCCGTGTTGCTGCTCAATACATTCGCCGTGCACGCAAGGTTGGTGCTCGCAGTGGTTGATCCCCGAGAGGCAGAGGGGGCCATGGGTGCTGGGCGGGCACAGGCAGTGGAACCCGTTCACCTTGTCGATGCAGGTACCGCCGCTCATACACGGGTTGGAGCTACACTCGTTGATATCCATGTTGCATTTGATTCCTATGAGAGAAATGAGTTCAATGATGAAGAGCATCCAAAATGTCAACATTAGTCTCTATGGAAACATGATCACCGCAAAGCTTTGAGGTAGACATTTAGGTTTGACTTTCTTTTTTTTTTTTTTTTTTTTTAAAAAATCAAATTATTTGATTTGCCGTTTCAGCCCGACATCCAAGCACACCTGTGTATCCTGGGGAGCACACACACTTGTACTCATTAATGCCATCCTGGCACTCTCCGTACTCGCAGGGGTTGCTGGCGCAGTCATCTTCATTGATTTCACAGTTCACACCTAAGGAAAGTCAAATGAAACTTGAAAAAAGAAGCACAGCGGCAATACTGCATTTAAACGCATCATGTAACATAGTAAGAAACGTAATAAAATGCTTAATACGAAAGCAGCAATTGGTAGTAGTTCCCCTAACCCTTTAGAGGGGTCACTGTACATCGTCTCTATATGAAATACAGTGAGTTGGCCTCCAGGGGGCAATAGAAGACTCTTTTCTAAAAATGCCCTGAGCAGGAAGTGAAAAAATGTAGACAAACCAGTAATTTAGCAAAAGTCAAATACATTCTGTGTGTGTCATAGCATGACGAAGCTAACGCATGAGTGCGATACAAAGCAAACTTTTCGAAGAGGAACTTCACAGGAGAGGAAGTGTGAGTCTGTCACTTGGAAAGTGAAAATGAACTAGAGTTACTCACTCCACTTCTGGTCAATTCGGAACATTATAGGCACACGGTACCACGTGAAATGGTTGCACAATGTACAGGTTTCAATGTTCTGGTCTGGGAGGAAACGTGGTGAAGTGCCACTTAAACCAGACTTCACTCGTGCAGTGTTGCATTGCAAGATGCAATGCACAGTGGGCCGCCATTTCTCAGACTTATAGAATCTGATATATTTATCCCCTGTGGCCCCCAAGTGAACAATTTCCAAAGCCTATTCGGGTAAACGGGTTTGAAATAGATTTACCTGCAGTCCCAGGTGGACAGTTACACTGGTAGGCGTTGACCAGGTCAATGCAGCGTCCTCGATTCTGACAAGGGTTGCTGTGGCACTCCTGCACTTGGATGTTGCAGATGGAGCCGACGTATCCCGGGTCGCATTCGCAGGAGAAGGTGGCGATGCCATCCTTGCACACGCCGTGGTGGCACGGCTCGGGCTGGCAGTCGTTGATGTTCTCCTCGCAAAGAAGACCCGTGAAGCCTAAGAGGGCAAAGGCGGTGTTGATAGTGGACTCCATTTTGCCTGCTTTTAGATGAGTCAGTACGAAAGTCGGTCATGAACGTCTACCTTCAGCACATTCACAGTCGTAGCTGTTAGGTCGGTCGATGCATTTGGCTCCATTTAAACAGGGCGTACTTGAACATTCGTCGATGTCTATCTGGCACGTTTCACCACTGAAGCCTGAAATCACAACAAAAAAATACATGAGCACTAGTCCACAGTTTAAAAATATTTTTTTTGACATTTGGTGTGTACCAACCTGCTGGGCACTCGCAGACAAAGCGGCTGACCTGGTCCAGACATTTTCCCTGGTTCAGACAGGGGGAGCTGAGACACTCGTTCACCTCGATTTCACAGTGGGTGCCCTCAAATCCTGCAGGGAGTCACAAAAAAGGACGGATTCACTTTCAACATCAGAGGTGGCGGAGAGCTCCGTTCTTTAATCCGGCACTCAAAGGTTCAGTCATATTAGTTGCATTAACGTTGCATTTTTTTTTCCTTTTGTAAATAAAAAAATAATTTTTATTCCACTACCTCATTTAATAATTGGTGGATTCGTGTATTGTAAATGATACAATAATACAATTACACGCGACTTTACATTTAACAATGTTTTATTTAGTTTCTAAAACAGTTGGTTAATTAATTATAATTAAGTGCATGAGAAATTCGCATACAATTATTTTTTGTTGTTGCCGTTTAAACTGTTTACATGGATTTATTTAATCGTTTATTTCCCAATCACAGGGAAGGTGATTCGTTGTCAACAGTTATATAAACAAATAAAAAAATTAAAAATGTCATTAAAACAGATTACAGTATTTCAATGTTACACTATTTTACATACACATCTGAACTCTACTTTTATTTCTACGACTGACCTGTGTTTAAACGGGACATAATGTTCAAGTGGCTTATAATAATTAAATAACTAATTTAGGGGGGGAAAATACAAACCTCCGCCCTGTGTTTGATGAACGCATAAGCCCGCCATGCTACTGAAATTTCATGTTGGCCATGATGGGGTTAGTAGGAGAGCTATTTTTACTCGCTGGTACTTGGTGTAAAACGTTAAATACAAATGTTTCCCCACGGCGACGATAAAAGATGATGCCTCAAGGTGAAATTATAACTTTATGAATACTTGTCTAAGATCTCATGAAGCGCACCGGGCATGCAGATGCAAGTGTAGTCGCCAATGCGATCCAAGCAAGTGCCGTCATTCTGACAGGGGCTTGATGCACACTCGTTGACATCCTGTTCGCAGCGTGGCCCGGCGTAACCCCTCACACAGTTGCACGTGAAGGAGCCATCTGTGTTCACGCACTGGCCGCCGTGCTCGCAAGGGTTGCTTCCTGAAGATGAAGAGGATGGAGGAGGTTATTGTCGGACAACAGGAAATGGCCAACGCAAGGTGTCTGGATAGTAGAGACCAAGATTGACAACCTACACTCAATTTGACTATTCTAACGCTATTCCTTCCCAACTTTCTTTCATTTTATAGCATTTTCCTTCGCTGCATTGCTTCCAGTATGTGTAAGAGGATGTTGGATTATTATTTTTTGTCCAATCAGATTGCACCTAAGATGTGTTGCCATGTCAATCAAATCTGCCCATGCGCCTTCAAGAATCAGTCGTGTTGGCCACTGTATCTTAAGCTAAATAGTATTCCTTTGCAGATGTGCCATTTGCTACTTGTGAATTTATCAATGAGCATATTTTGGGTGGAGAATTGATCTTGTAAGATGCTTACGTATTTGCTGTTTTTGCACTCAGGCCAAAGCCATGTCTAATGTAAAAAATATGGCTTTGGCAACTTGATAACTTAAGAGGTACCGAAAGCACCACCCACTGCTGTTGTACAGAGCATCTTTCTCACCAATGCTGCACTCGTCTCTATCGACGTTGCAGGTGCTGCCGACGTAACCCGGCGGACAGTTACAGTTGAACATGCCGCTAATGGGGTTGGTGTCACACTGGGAGCCCTCCCTGCAAGGGTTGCTGATGCAGGCGTCGTCTATGTGGCAAAGTAAACCTAAAGAGGGGAAAAAAAGGCAAAGCAAAGGGATGATTTGAGGCCTGAGTAAAAGTAAACATCATTCACACACCAAAGTCCCAAAAATATCAAAACGACATCAATGTCACGTTCACATCGTCATCATTATCTAGCTACAGATGGGACGCGGCAAGCTTGTCAGCTGTGTTGTGATCATATGAGCCCGATTCCCACGCGGCATGGCTGCTTCCTCTGCTTTAGGGCAGACGGCGAGGCGGCGGTAGAAAAATAAAATCAGCTCTGTTTGAAAAATAACATTTCTGGTTTGACCTGTTCCACAGATTGCAGTCGCCAAAGTCTCATAAATTTTCACAGGCAAGACCATGACGTCATTCTTTCGTCGAAATATGTGATGGATTTTTTTTTTCTGACTAGAAACTGCAACTCACTACACCCGTCTTTTTTTTTTTTAAACCCCCCTTCCGACTCTAATACAGTAGCGCTTTCCTTTTCAAATCTGCAGTAAACTTAACGACATCCCGGAAATGAAATCCACCTACTTTCACCAACTGTTAATTTTTGTCCCGAGATGGAAAAGAGAGACAACTATTCGAAGTGTGGTGTTTATTTATTCAAATGGGAGACGCGCCCGGCAATTTTAAGCGGGCTTTTGTGTCAGACTCACCCGTCTTTCCATGGGGGCAGAGGCAGATGAAAGAGGCGACGCGATCGATGCACGTGGAGCCTTGGGTGCAGGCGGCAGTCGCGCAGTCGTCGATGTTTTCCGAACAGTCGGGCCCGCTCCAGCCGTTGACGCACACGCATACGTAGCCACCGGCCAGGTTGTTGCAGGTACCGCCGTTCTGGCAAGTGTTGGGCTGTAGACGACACTCATCCACGTCCTCTGTGCAGTGCTGACCTGTGAAGGGCGCAGGCGGGTGGAAGAATCTGTTCACAATATGTACAGCGGTGAGTCTTTTCTTAATTTAACAAGCTGAATTCGAATACTGTATTTGTTCTGTGTTGCCGTGTCAATCTTAGCTGCCCAGGGCCTTCACAATCAGTAGTGCTAGCTCAGATAACTTCAGCCATATTAGCAATGGGACTTGTTCTTTCACCAATCAGCCCTTCATGGAGTGAGTCATGAACAGCATTGATTCAAGGCATCTGTTTTGATCTGGCCTAACATTTCACCACATCACCATCTTTTCATGACCATAAAGCGCAGATAAAAGTCTTAAATGCTCTCCAAAAACGGACGGGGCGCCTAATAATGCATTGTGTATGCACCGAGTTCCTTCTGCAGTAAAAAGAATATTCTACTTTACATTAAATAAAGGCGCCTTCCTGGAGATTTTAATCCTTTATTCTGCCCCTTTGCCAGCCTCACTTGGCTTCCATTACCGACTCTCAACCAATTTCCCCATTCCCACATATGCGCTTACGTGTCTGCTTGCGCTGTTGTTTGAGCTCACGCAAACGCCGGCATCATATAGGATAGGGCAACTAGGGAAAAGGTGCAGTAAAAATTTTCAAACAATAGGTCACTTGTGTATTTGGCAACCTCGTCCAGTCCATTTCAGAAGAAGCAACGGATTGAGAGAGATGAATGAAGATCCCGCAAACGGCTGTCATTCTCACTCATGCCCAAAATATCGCAGCAGCGTACAAACACAGCCAGCCGCACATGGGGGCACATCAATTCAGTCTTACCCGTCCACTCTGGAGGGCACTGACAGTTGTAGGTGTTGACTCCATCCATACACGTGCCACCGTTTTCGCACTGATGACCTGGGCAGTCGTCAATGTTGTTCTCGCAGTTGGTGCCATTGAATCCTGGCACCACGTAGAGCAGAAGAAATATTTGTGAACAAACTTTCGTGTATGCGCAATCAAAGGAATCGTGACATAAAACACCCACTCATCCATTTTTAATATGCTTATATTTATATTTATTGAAATACTTTTGTTCTTCTACTTTCTCCCTTTCATAATTTTGCTGCTGTAAATTGGGAATTTCTCCATTGTGAGACAAATAAAAGGTTTGTTATCTTAACTGAAAACTCTCATAAAGAAAGGAAAATTCCATTGTCCAGACCAAAAAAAAAAAAGAAAAAAAAAAAAAAGAAAAAAGAATCAATCCAATCTATGTTATCAGCAAGTTCAAGAGAAATCATGGGTGCAGACATATTTCGGGACATACGTGATTGGTGAGGAGTTCCGTGATAATGTAAATACATATTGCGGATGATTGACTTGAAAGAACGGCACTTGTCTATGTGTGATATAAAACGTTTTACTGAGCAATTTTTGGTTTGCAGGGTTAGGAACTTTTTTTTTTTAAAATTTACACATGATAACATAAATAATAATTACATTAAACATCCCCCCATAAAAAAAATCAAACAAAATAAAAATTTTAAAAAAGGCTTTCTCTGATAAGTACAACATGCAAGGACAAAATATCTTAAAATAGGTAAACGTTCTGCCAATAATTCATCTCTATTGTTGTATTAATGGTTTATACATATATTTTTTTCTTAATTAATTGGACGATTAATCAGTTTTTGTGATTTTATTCTGCCAAATATCAAAATAAGCCAAAAACAAAAAATCCATATGCGTCAGACTCGAGTCATGAATGAGATAAACAGGAACTTCACTGCTGGAAAATTCGAGGGACACGGTCATCTGCTTTATGTTGATTCAGTATTTCACACATTTCAAACACAGAGACAAAAGGGCGCACAATACCTTTGACAGAAACCCAACAACAGTAGAACACTGAGCTCTATTATGTGCAATAACTACAGGAGGGGCATCCCTCCCCCCACCCTGCGGTGTGTTCAGGTTGACAGAGAGGGGTTGAATGGAGGCTGAGATGGCGCTTATGTAGACAAACGTCTCGTGTACATAAGAATTATGACATGCCCCGATAGTGTGGAAATAGCAGTTGCGTGTTTGTGGCCTCCACTCGCTGACTGTAGCAGAGTGACAGGACAGTGTGTTTTATTCAAAACAGCCAGGAGGAGCTGACTGTTTGTATCTCAAACAATGCAATGAAACATCCTATCTCTCGTTCCCCTACTGTCAACCAAAAAAAAAAAAAAAAAAAAACCTGACCCTGAACATTAGAAACTAAAATGAGTTCCAGTGCATTTCCTGCCTTACCTGGAAGACAGTGGCAAGAGTAGCTGGTTTCCGAACTCTGATGGCAAGTGCCTCCGTTCAGACACGGCGACGGAGAGCAAGGGACGTACGAGCTCTCGCAGTGTCGCCCCGTGAACCCGGCACCGCAAATACATCTGTGGAAGTAAAACTTGCTCAGTTGGCAAGAAACACTTTAGGCACTTTTTTGAAGTCAGAGTTCTCACGCCTATATTTTTCTTCATCAATTCGCTCCCATGGCAAGGCACGGCTTTTTAAGCAGTGGTTTTTGGGGTTTTTTTCCCTTTCATATAAAGTGTTTTCAATCATTTTTTCCAGTATTTAGACAAGTCCATGTCATGTCCATGTTCGCACCATGTCTGTCTGTATTAATAAACTCGTTTGAAGGTGTTGATGTACTGTAAAATTCATGCTAATTTCTGTTAACCCTTTTCTGTTAATTTCTGTTTTTTTTTTTTTTTTTTTTTGATTATATGTTAGCATTAGGCTAGTAGACATTGGTTGGATAAAATGTTGTGGTTTGGGTGAATATTTTACCATTTAGATATAGTGTGTCAATTTGACAATAAAAATCAAAATGAAATCAAATCGAAATGTGTTTCAAGCATGTGAGAGCCGAGAAACTATGAATAATGTTTGATACGTTCTCTCTACACTGCAGATTTTCACCCATTGTGGGTTGGTCCGGAACATTTCCGCAGTGATAAACATGGGTTCACTCTATATTGTGTTAGTTCAAACTGTAAACAGTGAAGTCGATTCTCACTTGTAGGAGCCAGGGGTGTTGACACACATTCCTTCATTCTGACATTTTGAAGGGGAGGCGACACATTCGTTGGTGTCATTGAGGCAGCGGAGACCCGTGTAGCCGGGTGGGCAGGAGCAGATGTAATGACCACCTGGAAAAGCGCGGCATGACCCGCCGTTGGCACAGGGACTTGACAGGCAGCTGTCCTCATACTCGCATCGTGGTCCTAAGAATGGGAAGGAGAAGACACGTATTGATCCTTTTTTGCCTCCCATCATTTCCTCATTCAGCAAATCAATTTTTCTCATTGAAATTAATTGAAATCATTAATCCGCATACAAAACAAACAAAAAAAATCACTGACGTCATCAACACATTTCAGCAACAGAGACTCCATGCGCTTCGCTTTTTTGCAACAGTCACATTAAATCTGCATTAAAGTACATTTTTTTTCTTTTTACAACAAATGCAACTTTTTTTTTTTCCAGGACGAATAACAACCAAACGAGTCTACTAACCCTGCAGAAACGTTAGACCAGAAACCAAGAAGGCTTTTTCTCTCACCTGACCATCCTCGGGCGCACTTGCAAGTGTATTTGTCGAGGGACAGCAAGGTACATGTGCCTTTGTTGGCGCACGGGTTGTTGGGATAGCACGTGGAGTTCTGCGGAATGTGGCAGTGCTCTCCAATAAAACCGAGAGGGCAGACGCAGGTGGCGCTGCCCGGTACAGGTACGCCGGCCAGCATGCCCACGGAGCAGTTCCCGCCATTCGAGCAGAAGCCGGGATGACAGGGGTCTTTATGGTGGCAGTATTCACCCAGGAAGCCTGGCGTGCATCTACACGGAGATTCAAACAACAATGTTAACGTCTACAACCCCCAAGTAGGCAGGACAGAGTTGCGTGTGGTCAGAATTGTCAAGACGGATGAATTTGCTTCCCAAACAACACAAGCATTACCCAAGTAGTTGATGATCTGCGCACCTTAATACATTTGATGATCAGCATCTCTGGTGAATATGATGTCTTATATATATTCTCATATTTATTGTTTGTGTCCTGCTAATGGATGGATGTTGATTTTGAACTGCTCCAGATGACATACATGAAATGTTCGAGTGCATTCATGCTCTGTGATGTGATGGTTATAGTTTCAAGAGGTGGATTTAAGTCTGGTAAATTGCCTCCCCGGTACAAAATGGACCGGTTGCTCGTGACTTGAAAGACAAAGTCCCCTGCTGATATGAAGAACTGGGCAAAGGGGAAGTTGAGCTTGCTATCAAGGTTAAGCGAAGGTCAGTCACGGTGAAGAAGAAGTTCAAAAGCAGAAGGATGTGACGTAGCGTCAGCTGGAAGTTGTTGACAGGGGCCGGTTAGAAATGATCACCGGTAAAAAAAAACAACAAAGCTTTCTTTTTCAGACATTTGAAGCCATAAGAAAACTAAGGGCATGATCTACCCAAATGTTTGTCAAGTCACACATCTGCATCGAAGCTGCATGAAACCACAGGCAGCCACTCCTGCTTAAGCCACTCCCGAAAGGCCACCCCTCCTGTTTCTGCCATCCAAACCGTTCCAGCAGAAGAAGCCTGTGTTTTCGATGCAATATGCCGAGTGGCCCTCTGGCTCTTGCGTTCAAATGTTGACCACCTCACATCATGGGAGCCCACGGCACTTTAACCAGTGTAGCTTCTTTTTCGGTTGAACGTATTTCATTCTGGGCACAACATCAGCTTGCCTAGTGTATAACTGGGGGGGAAGAATACCATCGCTCAATGTATGATTTTTTGTCACCGTATTTGCTTCATTGGACTATTTTTTTGTCTGGCGACGGCGAAGGAAATGACATTACACAACACAAAAAGTCCGCAAAGGATCAGATCAGGGACAAAGTTCTCTGTGAAACTTTCTATTCTGCATTTCTTCCTGGGTGACAGGGCCTTGCCAACTGTTTCGTTTTGTCACAAGCGAATTTCCAACAGTTCATACATTTTCCTGAGAGAGTCTGCATTGTTGTCGTGCGTGCAGGCACGCTGCCGACACACTGTCTTGGGACTCTGGGCGATTGAGCAAAGTGCTGCCTCCTACAATGGGCCCCTACAAACGTACCTCCCAGGATAGGCTCAGGTAACATCACTGGAGAGCCCGTATAGAAAATATGCCATAGTGGCTTTCACAAAAGCTGTCCAGCGGCATGCAAAAAGTGAGGCACAATGAGGGCTACTGCTATTGAATGTTTTTTAGAATCCTGTATTCTACCGGTCTACAATATTGAAAACATTCGCTTGTCCATTTGATGTCCAAGGTATTACTTTTACACACTTTGCATCACCATAGTACAGTAGCGTCTATGATTTTGAGTGTGTATGGCTTTGAAAGGTCTGACCTGGTGAGGGTGGCATCAGTGAATGAGAGTCGAACGGCAGGTCGTGTGTGAATGTGCTAATTACCCCTTTGTTTTCTTGCCGTTTATTCAGGTAAGCCCTTGAAAGCGCCTTGTTCATTCTTGACCACGTGTGGGGGGCAATCCAATCTATTTTTATTCGAAACGATATTCACTTTTTAAACGCCATCAACGGCAACTGTCATCAACTCTTTTTTTTTTGTGGGAATTAGCAGAGAAAAGTCTTGGCCAACTCTGGTTTGATTATTAAACTGCAAAAATAAGTAAACAAACAAATAAATCAATAACGTTATGACCAACGGATTCCAGCATTGAGTCTTTTTTGGATGCGATCACAGGTATCAAAACAACACTTAAGTACAAACACGCACACAATTCATGGACACGATGCATGAGCACACTCGCACACACTACTAAATACTACTACTACTACTACACTATAATTATAATTATTATACTATAGGTGCAAATAAATTCTAAACTTTGTCACATGTAAATTTATTACACTAGTGATATTTGTAAAAAGATAATTTTGAGTTCAAAAAGCACATTTTCTTTGCTGCTGTTAGTATTCTATTGAAGAAAAGGGCTGTTTGAAGTAAAAATTATTTGCATGAAAGTCACTTTTGTGCATTTGTGATTTGGGTGAAACCAAGCCATTTTCTATTGCTCATTAGAAAAACGGAATAATGGACAAAACCTTTTTTTGTGCGATGATAGAGAGAGAAAGAGTTAAAATAGCTTACATCATTGCGTTATGTTGGCATGGGTAGACATGCTGTTGCGCAACTAAACTTTTTTAAGTGTGAAAAGATCACAAACTTGGGGATCTTGAGAGATTTTACGCATGTTCTCCTCCACCACTTTTTGATTAGACACGTACAACTCACATGTTGAACACTTTATTGTTTCTATATCTGCAGTAGAGCAACCCAACCACATCAACACACACACGAGGCCTCCCGAATCTAAACACAAACATAGCCCGGTCAGGAGATCACAACAAGCCGTCATTCTAAGAATAAGGAATGCTCATTTTTGTTCAGCCAGTATAATCTTTCCTCCCTCTCTCGCAAAAGTAGTGACAGGGAACTCTGCCCTGTGACAAACATCTCATTAGTGGACTCTCACACAAAACCATGCGCGTCGCCATGCCCGCACCAATGCTAGGTTTGCATAACCAACTTTTTCACTTCTAAAACTACGGGGAATATGAGACGTAGTCACTGTGTGGCCGAGGGATGCGTCAGTTGTTTGCTCACACGCTTCGTCAATCACAGATGCTCATGATGAGACACAAGGGGTTCTCGCAAAGGAGATGTTTATAGCGAGCTCGTGATGACTGTAGTTTCTTGGCCGATTATTTCACTGCAATTAGTAACAAAGGTTACAAAGAATGAAAGTTGATGGCCTTTATATTTTAATTGATTGTACAAACGCCCCAAAAAATACAACGTCAAACCGGTGACATTTCATTTTTGGCAATAATCTATCGGGAACGAGACATGCTAACAATGTAGCTGCCATGGGGTGTCGCCGTGCACACACGTCAGTAAGGTGGGGGTGCTGCTTTGGGTAGAGATGTGAGGAGTGAATGCCGCAGGGGAAGGGCGGGGGGTAATGAGGCTACATTAAAATCTTGCTAATAGCTTCAAGACTACTGGACTCCAGCTTTATTTGCTCCACTTATTTTACTACACTTGAGTGGCGCCGGATCTTAAACTCAATTCCTAAGTAAAAAAATTTGGCTCACAATACAAAGCAAGAAAAATTTAAATCAATCAAGTGATGGTTCCAAACTCAAAAAAAAAAAAAAAAAATCTTCAAGTGTCAAGGAACTAATTGTTTCTTGGAGCGTCTGACACATTATGACGAGCACAAAATCGCTGCAAGCGAAAGAGGTGCTGTTGCTTCCGTCATTGCTCATTTACTGTGTAAATCACAAAAAAAAAAAAAGATCAGTGATGGGAAGCTGAGCTTAATTTGTGTCACCGATGTTAGAAGACGGCACAACTCCTCCAGGCATTATAAATAATGGATTATTGGTCCATTTTGCCAGTAGCCAATCAAGAAAATGAACACAGAGAAGCTTTTTTTCCTGGTATGCTTACCACTCAGATCAAATCGAACGTTCTAGATCAGTGCCCTTTAATTTTCACTCAGCAGTGGCCACTAACTGCAGCAAAAACTAAAAACTGACTTTGAAAGTAAAAATGTCAAAATGTTGCTGACGGAAAGACGGGAAGTTAGCTTCTCTTCCGCTGTTTTATTAAATCGCTGCCGTCCGACCCGTGCTGACAGAATCCAAAGTGTCCGAAAATAATAACGCCCTGTCCTTCTGGTCCCAGAGCCCGAGAGAGTAGTTTGCTTTTTAGCCTCGGGAAGTTTCGCTCCAGCCTGTGGCAAACAGACAAGGCTGTGCATGATTCGCATTATTGTCAGGGAGTGGTGTCTCGGCGGGGAGGAAGTATTCTGTCAATGGATTCAACATATGGCGCATTACTCAGCATTGTCATGCACAACTCAGCAGCACAGCCAAGACTGTCGACGCGTACACGCAACTGAACTGCTGTAGACTGGGCTTGTGTGACCGTTCCCTCGATGGAATTCTTTGTCCTGTTCCGTCACGACTTTTTTTTTTCCATCTTTTCTCGATCTTTCGCTCCCAGCTTTCTGCAGCCCTTCGTTACCTCTTTCTCACTCCTCCACCTCGCAGTTATGGCCCACTCAAGGTGTCAGGTTTCTGCAGCTGGTTCACATTAGCACCCCCATCTTGCTCGCGCGCACACATACACACTCGCATACACACTCCTCCCTTCTCTCCTCACTCCTTCTCCCTCCTCTACCTCATGCTGACCTCAAGCCTTTAGCGGCTGGCCGTGTGCGGCTTCACTTTGCAAAAGGGTTGAATCTCACAAATATCGTCTCTCCTACTCGTTTCTTTGCTAATTCATATACCAGGCTCCTTGCATAATTCCCCTTTGTGTCCCATCCACTTCCATTTGTGCCAATTGGCCCCGCCCATCCCCTCCACCAGTTCTCCAGAGTTCAAGCTTCAACTGAAGACCTTCCAACCCCTAATCTAGTCTCAAAGAAGACTAATAACTCCATCATGCCTTGCCCCTGCGGCAATCGCAGGAAAGCAGTGCCTGAGTACGAGCGCGGGAATAAATCGGCTCACATTTCAAACCATGAAGGAGTCTCTGCCTTGACTAAAGTCTGTTCCATGTACCGTGGCCCTGTGTGTGCATGTTTGGACGTCAAAAGTCAAGTGCATAATACATGACTGGCTTTATCGAATGCCTCCACATTGACAAAATGGCTGCTTTGGTGCTGGGGGGGCAAAATAGAACAAAACTCCGCCGCCCCTGCGATATAAGAACATCAGCGCCTTTGTTCGCATCAGTGGTTATCTTGGCGCAATTGCGAGTAATTTACTTTAGATGTTATCACTATGGTAGGGTCATTTCTACCTTCACAGTGCACAGTGAGGTTAGCTAGCTAGCAGTGGCTACACCCGGAAAATACATCTTGCTTGGATGCCACAATTCATATAACAGCTTGGTTTGGTTATTTAAATTCCGACTAGCTTGCCGCCTATTTGCCGGCCAAGAGAAACTCGAGAAGCCCGTTAGCCATCGAGCTAGCTGGTGGGATATAATCTAGGCAGCAGAAGCTTTCAACGGATCTATTTTCACAGCTCAATCATGTAACAATGTGTACGCCCAACAACGATGCCAGACGAAGGAGCATCTAATTTTCTGCGGTGCCGTGGTTTCACACATTCAGCGAACACACCTACATCATTTGAGAGCGGAGACGAAGGCTTTATTTAAAAAAAAAAAAAAAATGGTATGCCTCATTTTATATACTTGCCGATTTCTTTCTTCTCTGTGGTGTAGCAAATTTACAAATCCTATTTAATTTTACTTACTAAGGAGCTGAATACTTAATGCATAATAAACACCAACAATGTAGGAACAACCGCCCCCCCAAAAAGGCTGTCAAAAAAAACAAAAATCAAATCAAATCTAAACGGAATTAGCCTGAAAAAAAAACTTCAACGAAAGCAGGAAACTGAGCAGTCTAACTGGAAAAAAAAAAAAAAAAAACATCAGAGGAGCGAGAATAAGAAGTCAAAATCGGGTGGAGTCCACCGTGGGCTCGTGTGGTAAAATGTCAGACTTTTTTTTTAGTGACATGCTTCAAAAAGACTCTTCTAAGAAACTGTGGTCGACAACATAGGACCTCAGCATGATGTTTAGTCATTATCTTGTCTTGCGGTTATAATGAGGCCTAACTTTAGACCTTCCAACCTTATGAACAGTCATTTTCTTCCTTACACATTTCTGTCAAAAAACACACTAAGCAAAGCTGCGTTATTGACATAATCTGTGTCTGCTTTGTGCTGACTTTAAAGCACATGGTTCTTTGTGGTTCTTGATTTAGTGTATGGCACCGTTTTTGGAGTGTGAAAACATTTGCTGTTGTAGTGCCACTTCAGCAGATGCCAGTTTGCTGCTGAAATGAAATTATTTGCAAAGCTTTGGAAGAGTGGATGACGACTACTATGCATTCAAAGTAACAATACACAACTTCAACCCCCACGTGGAGTCACTTTTGGCCCACGTTGTCATCATCAGTGAGTGACGGAAAGAAACTGTCACTGGGGGGCTGGTCGCTACATTCCCCACTGTCTTCTTACTAGTCTTACAGCAGCCTGATATGAACTGACTCATTAGCATTTTACAACTTGTTTGTTTGCTTTAGTGAATGGGTGTGAGTGTTTAAAATCAGACCAGGCTCCAGTTAATTTTTTTTTTTTAAAGACCTATATTTAGAACATCAAATAATGTATTTTTGATTTGGTCAGACGCAACAGCCAAGCCCTGATAACTGTGAAGTTATTTTTAACCCAAATGGCTTCACTCGTTTGTGACCCATCGTTCCAAGGAAGCCCTGATTCACCCGTGAGCCACATCCGACACAAAGAGGCTCTTATCATCGTGGCTCCACTTTGAACCACATCTAGCGAGCCGGGGGAGAGCCACAGGTCTTCCAGAGATTTGCAATCTCAGACACGACGGTTTATTGAAGTTTATCTGGCAATTCGGATTCCATCTGCCGTCAAGTCAAGTCAAGTCAAGTCAACTGTATTTATAGAGCACTTTCAAACAGCCATCGCTGTATACAAAGTGCTGTACATGGATCAATTGAACATATGTATGATAAACAGTAAAACAAATCGGTAATAAAGACGGTAGAAAGCACCAAACAGTAAAACTGAGAACAAATCTAAGTCATAAGTCATGCTGAGTCGAATGCCAAAGAATACAAGTGAGTTTTGAGGAGGGTTTTGAAGATGGGCAGCGAGGAGGCTTGCCGAATGTTCAGTGGGAGGTCATTCCAGAGAGAGGGACCAGCAACAGAAAAGGCTCGATCGCCTCTTCCTCTGCCGTGCATCACGCAACGCTGCGCAAGGCTGTGCGTGACATGAAAAATCTTGTCATTCCTTTTCCGTACTAGATAGTTAGTTGGCCAGTTTAAAGTGCTGATCAACTGTGGATTGATTAACTGACAAATCCACAACTTGGCATCAATGTTAAATCCTGATAGTAGAGTTTATATTTTATATTTTGTTTAGAATAATATGTTCTATGCAGCCCCACTAGTCTACACACGGTATTCCGATTCATGTTGTGTTTGTGTAATATGAATTACGCAGAAAAATCAATCTGTTTTTTATCCATCTCACCGAGGGCGGCCATTTTGCAACTTGGTGTCGACTAAAAATGACATCAAAGTTTTTCGGGGATCAATGACCGATCACGGCTCACCTGTTTTCTCATTCGACATATTTTAAAGAATGTTTTTGGTTTGACTTCCCCTTTAACGGTGTGTTTTTGGGGATCTTACTCCATTATGTTGATATTGGAAAAGTTACATTTTACAACACGGATGAACACAAAGTGCTTTGTTTGTATTAATATTTTGCATATTGTAACTCATGATCATTCCCCCATGCTATGTAAATGGTACCATTTATTAAGCAATCTTAAATTCTGAAAAGGGCAGCACGGTGGACGACCGTTGAGCACGTCCGCATCACAGTGCAGAGGTACAGGGTTCGATTCCATCTCCGGCCTTCCTGTGCGGAGTTTGCATGTTCTCCCTGTGCCCGAAGACAGCCGGGGATAGCCTCCAGCAAGCCCCCGACCCTTGTGAGGATAAGCGGATTAGAAAATGGATGG
>CAAKHF010006982.1:6288-17376 GCA_901007745.1 Hippocampus kuda
TCACTTCTGTCGCCAAATAAAGATCATATTGTTTCGTGCGCACACACAACACGCAAGCGCACACACACACACACACACACACACACACACACACACACACACACACACACACACACACACACATTAAATTGAATTTATGGACATTTTGTATCAGGTGTATTGGTTACTGTTCAAACACTGAAAACCTACTCTTGTTATTGCGATACTCTGCTGAGTCAAGACACTGGCAGATGTGTGTTAAACAAGCGTGCGTGTTTATATGTGCCCCAGTGTGTGGCTGCTCCAAAGCAGCTGGAGCCTGTGTCAACCTCAACATTTCATTTAATAACACCTTTCAAATTTCATGCTTGCAGAAGTGTGCAATCATACACACAAAAAAAGAAAAAAAAGAAAAGGAAAGCGATGTCATTGGTCCGGACTAGCAACTCGTAAAACAAGTCAGATTTGTTTTGGTCACAAAGTCACGCAATCTGCCAAATTGCAAAGATTACGATTTGATTTGATTTAGAGGTCATTTTGGAATGATGCAATTCAGATTAAAATAAAGCAACTGAATGTGGAGTGTGCATGTTTTCACCATGCTTGTGGAGTTTCTTTGGGTGTCCTGGTCACCCCACACATTCCCAAAATGTACATTTTAGGTCAGGTACATCAAAGACTCTAAATTGTTGAGAGGTTTGAATGTGACTGTCAATGGTTGTTTGTCTATCTGTGCCCATATTACTGGCTGCCGTCCAGTCATGGGTGTACCCCACTTTTCTTACCAGAAGGTAGCAAAAGCTGGTATTGGCTCCAAGACACAGAAACAGGAAAAGTGCTCTGGAACAGTCTTTCCCAATCTTTATTGAGCCAATTAATCAGTGCAGCAGCAAAATGTTATAAAAAGTGGATACACCGGTTAATTGTCATCTCGTGAAAGAGCATTTCATTGTTCTGCCTGCATTAAATTAGTAAATGCATAATTCCCGGTATAACCGCTACAGATTATCAATGCTTGGATAAACATGCCAGTGCAACATTTAAGGCAGGGATGGGCAACTGGCAGCTCACGACCACACTCTGGGTGTGCCCCCAGTAGCGCTGATGAAAAATGGTGGCCCCTCCAGCATTCACGTTGGCCATCCCTAATTTAAGGGGATAGACAATCAGGTTTAATACTTTCATGAGGCATCCTCAGAGACAACACCCACAAATGTTATGATCCTCAAAGGTACATCTATCATTGCAATGCACTCCAGCGGCATCATAGACACACGCGAGATGTGCTCCACACTTGTCTGAATGCAATCAAATCTGCTCCGATCCGAAGACTACATCTGACAAGCCGAGAAATTCAGGCCATGCAGCGAGCGAATCTCCGTCGACTCCAGCAGCCTCACTGCAGAGGCCTGACATCACTTCCTCAAAATAAATCATGACATCATCGCTGAGCAGACAGGGCCGAACCCCCGCCCCGCCCCGCCCCTTCGCCTCGGATGGCGCGGCCGTCACGTGATATGCAAATTGTGCCATCCTTGTGGATGAGCGCGGCGAGCGGAAGGGGGAAGACCCGCCTCCTCTCGCTGTGTAGCAGGAAGACCCCGCGCCGCTCCCCTCCTCTTTACCGCTCCCGCTTCCTCTCCGGTGCTTGTGATGCTGATGGAAGCGCCAATAATCCTCCCTCCCCTTCTGCCTTACGCCCTCTCCTCCTCGCCGAGCCGAGAGCGTGCGCGGCGTACAGCCTGCTCGCTGCTGCCATGGAAACAGGTGTGGTTGTTTATGACAGTCAGAAGCCAGCATGCAAGCAGACAGAACCAAAAGGAGTCCGGGAAAACATTTCGTGAGCAAATGGATGCAACCGGTGATGACGTGTGGAGGGAATAAAATCGATCGCCGTTGAAGGTACGGCGATTTGCGTCTTTCGCGGCGATTTTAGTTGATGGACGTCGATGCGAGGTGAGCTGTAACGTGCATGTACGACGACGCTCCCGAGAGGATTCACTGCCACTGTTCCTCTTCGGTGGTTTTGGGGGTGAGCCCTTGAACAAGTTCATAAGTTCAGAGTCACTTGGGCGAAAGGAAAAGAAGCTTGCGTGAGAGGGGTCACGGACCATGTTGAAGATGTTGTATTATTTATTTAAAAAAAAATTAGAAAGAAAGAAAGAAAAAGCTGAGGTGCACTCACAGTCACAGCCTTGCGGAATCCGCAAGCAGCAAAATCTGCAGTGTGTTACTTTTCCTCCTTTTTTTTTCCCCACCACATGTTTCTCTCTAGTCTGCCACTGCTGAATGTTTGTGCAACATTTCCCAATGGTGATTAGTCCTCTGCGCTGTAGCAGCCTAGCAAGCTTCTCAGATCTCTGTCAGCTGCAGTCACTCGGACGCAATCCAGAGAACTTCCTTTCCTCTCATCTCTCTTTTCCTGTCGTCCTCACTCTAAATCCTCCTTCAGTCTGCCTTTGCGGACTATATAATAGACTTCAGTTTGAATTTGTTTCCCACAACTTGATGAGCATGTCAGTATGGATTCTGACATATGTCTCATCTGCATGTTTGCGTGCAGGACACCAAAATTGCCTCCCTGGAGCGCAACATTCGCGACCTGGAGGATGAGATCCAAATGCTGAAGGCAAACGGCTTGCTGAACACGGAGGACCGCGAAGAGGAGATCAAGCAGATGGAGGTCTACAAGAACCACTCCAAGTTTATGAAGACCAAGGTAGGCAGCGCGCTCGCGTCCTGTCAAAATTCGACATTCTCCCCAAAGTGGGTCACGATTGAGTTGCGCAGAGCGGTGAAGACCGAATAAGGCTGCCGTGTTTAGCATTTAGCACCATCAGCAAACTGTCTTGTTGGAAGTCATCTTAGAAGTGCTTGTGCATGTTTGTTTGTTTTTTTCAAGGAGATAAGAATACAAACCTGGCAATAAAAAAAAAGAACTTAAATGTGTTCCCTGAATTCAACGTCTGCACTTCATCACGCCAACTCCTGCATGCCTCTCTCTACAGGGACTCATCCGTCTCCCTGTAGCAT
This sequence comes from Hippocampus kuda, assembly GCA_901007745.1. Classification (NCBI taxonomy): domain Eukaryota; kingdom Metazoa; phylum Chordata; class Actinopteri; order Syngnathiformes; family Syngnathidae; genus Hippocampus; species Hippocampus kuda. Next base: position 9,301 of record CAAKHF010006982.1, read on the forward strand.
TGACTTTATGTTTACTCATTGATTCTTCTGTTAGTGGACCAGGCGCAGACCAGTCCACAGTTTTGTTGTGCTATTTTTAGACCTTTTTTCATCCATCATGAATAGGAATGATGTATAATACATGATGAATGCGGGGGAAGGTGGGAGGGGGATTCAGTCCCAAATGCATTTTTAATGCTAGCAACTTGTGTTGATGAAAATAGCGCCAAAGCTGGATTTTGTGCGTGTGCGCGTGGGTGTGTGTGTGTACAGATTGACCAACTCAAGCAGGAGTTGTCAAAGAAGGAGTCCGAGCTGCTGGCTCTGCAGACAAAGTTGGAGACCCTCAACAACCAGAACTCGGACTGCAAACAGCACATTGAAGTGCTCAAAGAGTCCCTCACTGCCAAAGAGCAACGGGCGGCCATCCTGCAAACGGAGGTAACGTGAAAACCTGTCGTGGAAGATCATTTCTAACCTTCACAAGGAGCAAAATGAACGGCCAGCAACTGTTGCAAAAGCTCCCAAAAATATTTTGTGATTTCAATGAAACCACGGTTGGATTTTAAGGCCATGAAGGTACGTTGGGCACAAACACGATCCTGTTTGTTAGCAAAAGTGGCTTAGCAAAAGAATGCGGTGGCTACAGTGAAGCGTAGTGGTGGCAGCAACATGCTTTGCCGATGGTTTTCTTCACTTTTGGCCTTAGACAAGATGGAAGGGATTATGAACAGCTCCAAGGTCATTGCTAGCACATAAATGTCAGGCTTCTACTAGAAAGGAGAAGAGGGTGTGCACACTTGTCCAGCCGCATTATTTCATAATCTGTCAGATTTTTTTTTTTTAAATTTAATTGAATTGTTCATCTTATAAATTTCCATCCAGCATTGCATTATCTCTGTCTGTAAAGTCAGAATTATTGACACAGCTAGTTCTGGGGTGGATGTCATTAGATTGCGCAGGTGTGCCTTATTTTTGTGTCTTGGGGGTGTCATCGGAAAGAAGTCATTGAAGCCTCTTTTAAAAGCGAATGTGACACTTTTCTGTCAGTGTTCTAGTTGCGCATTGTTTCAAGTCATCTGACATGTTTTTTTTTGGGGGGGGGGGCGTGTCATGGCGTGTCATGCTCCAGGTAGATGCTCTGCGTCTGCGTTTGGAGGAGAAAGAGTCCTTCCTTAACAAGAAAACCAAGCAGCTGCAGGACCTGACCGAAGAGAAAGGCACTCTTGCTGGAGAGATCAGGGACATGAAGGACATGCTCGAGGTCAAAGAGAGAAAAATCAACGTCCTGCAGAAGAAGGTATTCATATTTTGATTCCCCTGACGGGTTCTGCTCCATTTACGTCATATTGCTCACACCTACATACAAATAACACAAGTCTCTTGTAGTACTCCACTAGTAAATACAGCCGCATATGGTAAATTGTATTGCTGACTGATGTGGATGCCTCTGCGTAGGTCCACGTCGTAGTTTGAATTCACTCTAACACCAAATGGATTGATTCTCGATGCCGTTTTATGTATCATCGACTACAAGCCTTGCGATCTGAAAATCAAAGTGATCGTTGAGCATGGAGGAATGTGCACGGAAAGAAAAGCATCTGAGACCCTTCTACCTCACTGCCTCAAGTGTGTGTTTGTGTGTACGTGTGTGCTATAAATACTCCCAGTGATACACTTTCCCTCAACCTGACCCGCTCGTGCGCCCTCCATTGTTTCCTTCTCTGGTGCTCATCCTCTCATCTGTTGTTTGTTTTCTCGGTGTTGACTTTTAAAAAGGTAACACCTCCCGCTGAAATTATTTGGTGTTAATATCGCTATAATTAGTGCCTTGATTTGTGTTTCTCCTCCTCCTCCTCTTCCTCCTCCAGATTGAGAACCTGCAGGAGCAACTGCGGGATAAAGACAAGCAGCTCAGCAACCTGAAGGACCGGGTCAAGTCTCTGCAGACCGACTCCACCAACACCGACACTGCCCTGGCCACCCTGGAGGAGGCGCTGTCAGAGAAGGTAAAGTTAAACGACTACAAATGTTGAGACCTGCTCTCGGGTGAGCAACTATACAGTGAAACTCCTCTACAACGAAATCATGTTTGCAGCAAGAAATATTTCACAACCGGGGACTTTTCACTGTAGCAAATTTTATCCCAGACTTAAACACGAACACACACACAAAAAACATGTATGTGTACTTTTTATTTTTATTCCAATAGTGCATAAATATGAGCAAACACTTCTTTGACACTTCATATAGCCAGCGTAGAAAGAAAAAAAGGGAAAGAAATTGCGAAATTTACGATCAGCATTTACTTTCACTTACCGGTACATCAATTTCTTGCATAATGTCTTTTATTTTGCTTCCTCCATCTTTCATTTGTATGACCTTTATCTTGTCTTCAAGCGTTAAAGCTTTTCTTTTCTCCTCCTTGGTATGCAAAGGTCCGTTTTGTCGCCATTTTAGCCATGTAACGTTCGTGCTGCGTCTGAAACAAATACTTCCTGTACAACTGCGCATGTGTAAACCAGTGTGGTGGTTTCTGTTGCCGTTTCCGAACGAAGCAGCAGAGGTTGCTGTGGCATGCTGAGGTTGGATTAGACTTTTGCAGAAGGCTTGTTTTCATTGTAGTGAAGAAGAGCAGAGAAAAAAATTTCGTATAACGGAACAGGGGGACTTTTCGTTGTAGGGAGAGCAGAAAAGTGGGAATGGCGTTCATGCATGAACATTTTTTCACACTTGGGGGTATTTTTGCCCATGTAGGTTTCGTTGTAGAAGAGTTTCACTGTATAGTACATGCGTACAAGTGACTACGATGAATCCGTTTCCTGACGAGTGCCTCTGATGATGAAATTCATTCAATTTAATTAAAATTTTTTGGTGTTATTAGGAGAGAATCATCGAGCGTCTAAAGGACCAACGGGAGCGGGAAGACCGAGAACGTCTGGAGGAAGTCGACGCCTACAAGAAGGAGAACAAGGACCTCAAGGAGAAAGTCAACAGCCTGCAGATAGAATTAACCGAAAAGGAGGTTCGCGGACCACATGGCTTGCATTTTCTATCGCGCCTTTATTTCTCAACACACTGCCTTGTCCCGTGTGTGCACGTTTAGTCCAGCCTGATCGATCTTAAGGAGCACGCATCTTCTCTGGCGTCTTCTGGCCTCAAAAAGGACTCGAAGCTCAAGTCCCTGGAGATCGCCATCGAACAGAAAAAGGAGGAGTGCAGTAAGTTGGAGACGCAGTTACAGAAGGTGGGTGTGCATATCCGGGTGGGATAATACTGTGTTCTCTTCATACACTTTTGGCTGAAAAGTCTCAGCTGTTGTATAGCCTGAGCTGCACCTGGGGCAGTTTCAGATATACAGGTACAGATACATGAATGTAAATATCACGGAAAAGTATGTTTATTCAGTAAAAAAGTGAACCTCACGATGGAACAATTCGATGCAGAGGTAAAAAATTTTCTGAAGGCCAATCCTCCCTAATTTCGATGTTAAAAATCATTTTGAATGTTTCTTTATGTAATATTTTAGAGTTGGTGAATTGAGGTATTATAATTAGCAATAATCAATAGGCATCAACATTGTAATAAATGAAACCATGAAATATTTTACTCGTTTTCTCAGTAATCTAAAATCTAGATTTTTTTTCCCCCAGACTGCGGGAATAATATTTCCAGTTTTCCAACGATATTCTAATGCATTGAGATGCATTTTTTTTATATTAATCAGTTTTTGTGTTTTATTTATATATTTATGTATATTAATCAAAGTAAGCAAGATCAAAGTATTTTGTGAATCCTGACGTTAACATTAAAGTCCCTGTAAATTTGACACACCACCGAGAAGAGCGTTTTGAACAACTCTGACGATTTTGAATGATGAACAAAAACAAAACAAAACTCGAAGACCGTAATGATAACACAAATAAAAACGCTTCCCATCGACGCAAGCATAGGCTTTGCAGGTATACACTCGAGACAATAAATTGCACCCATTGCGCCACCAACTTTTGACAAACGTAATGTGCACCTACCAGACTTTCAAACGAAACAACAAAGGTCAGTGCAACCACGATGCTCCCATAAATGCCAGCCTCGCTACATGCGTCCGTCTCTTGCCACTGTCCCCCTGGTGTGGTCCTCTACATTTGTCTACGCTGTGTTCAGATGTAACAAAGTGCTGCCCCATGTCTCTTGCCTCACACAGACTCCTAACACGTACTCTCCCATCCCTGACTGCCCCTCCTCCCCTCCCCTCTCCCTCCAACGTAGCAAGCTGAGCATCTTTTCAGTCACGTGAACAATCCTGTAAGTTCCTCTCGCGGAGCCACGAACACGGAACGCATGAGGACGCTGAAGTACTTTGGGATATGACACATGGTGCTCATGTTGGCCCTCTCAGCAATCGTGGCTCTGCTTCAACCCCCTCCCCCTTTTCTCCCCCCTTCACCCAGCAGATGCATGTCGATCATTGCACTCAAGGAGCTTCACATCGGGCGGCCTTCTGCAAGTGTTTGTGCTTGTCACATCCGTGCTGAATCTCTTGAATTTAGTTTACCGGCTGTTTTTTGTGTGTTGTTTTTGATTTGAGATGAGCATCGCGGTGTTTCCAGTACAGCGGAGGACTTGTTAACACATTTGCCTCACGGTTCTGAGGCTGTGGTTTCGCAACAGGGCTGTCAATCCTGTGTGAAGGTTTCATTTTCTCACCGTGCTTGCGTAGCTTTTCTGCGGGTGTGCCGGCTTCCTCCCACATTCCAAAAATATGTTGTTTTGCTTCATTGGGAATTCTAAATTGTCCTTTTGTTGCGACAGTGAGTGTGAGTTGTCGTTTGTCAACGTGTGCCGATGCAATTGGCTGCTGACCAGGGTGTAGCTCAACCCGTAACACGTGTTGCCACGTGTTTAGGCTTTTTTGTGATGACCCGATGAAATCAAGGTTGTTGTTTGGCAAAAACACAACATTGCTTCTCACCAAAAGAAGACCATCGTGAAGGAAGGTCATGGCTAGCGTCATGCTTTGGGGTTGTTTTTTCTTAAGGTGGAACTGAGACTTTAGATGGATGCAGTTCTGAAACGTTTAAAGTAGCTATTAGCACAAAGCCTTCAAGGTTATAGGTCAAGTTAATGGTGGAAAAAGTTTTGAAAATACTTATTATTGGTCTAATTTTCACAAAAACCCAGACTTTGAACAGGGGTGTGTAGACTTTTTAGATCCACTGTGTAAATGTGTTTAGCATAAGGCTGGCAAACATGATAGGACGCATTCAAAGTGATACAAAAGGGAGGCAGGTCAACAAATGAATAGAAAAGCCAACATCAAATAGTGTCGTTTGGTTTCTGAAGAGTTCTTTTTGAGAGTTTTTCAGTCTATATTTATTTTTTCAACTTCTCTCAGTCTTATTGTAAAATCTCGCGGTATTCTTCATGCTGAACAAAAATATGGAGTGCGTTGCAAAGATTGCGGAGCTTTCTTGGGTTTGCATGACATGGTCGACTTTGTTGCATGTTGTCACTGAGTGTTGCCAAGCTTCTCGACTGTGTCAGTGTGGTTAGCTGAGGCCTCATGTCGGCTTTCACCGCTGTGGTTATGGTGGAGGCTGCTGTCGTGCGTCACCTGTGTTGACATGTGGCTGTTCCCGTTCCGTGTACTGTCAGGAGTCCTGCGGCTTTGTTCGTATTTGTGTGCTTGTTAATACACAAACCTTCTCTAGTGTTTATTGGATGTGTGTGAGCAAAGTGACTGGGAGTCTCATATGGATGTTAAATCGCCCGAATTTATTGCTCCGTTCAAGTTAACGAGCTAGCATCACTAATGACACCCTCGTGTTATTTACTTGGCGATTTGCTTTTAGGCACACAGATAGAAGGGAGGGAGAAAGCAGTGTAGATAATATCAACAAAGTTTGGGAGTTTCTGTCAACGTCACTCAGTTAACTGAGTCCATTTTGGTTTGTTTTTTGCACAATTCAGAAGGCCCACGAAGTAGAGCATCAGTCAGGCTCGAGAGGGAACCCGGAATACGTGGACCGAGTGAAGCTGCTGGAGAAGGAGGTGAGCTACTACAAGGACGAGGCCAGCAAGGCTCAGACGGAGGTGGAAAGGCTCCTGGACATCTTGCGTGAGGTGGAGACCGAGAAGAATGACAAAGACAAGAAGATCGCAGAGTTGGAAAGGTAACAGACAAGACGTAGTCACACTTGCCTCCTGTATTGGTCCTGTTTGCATGTTCTCCCCGGGCCTGCGTGGGTTTTCTGCGGGTACTCCGGTTTCCTCCCACATTCGAAAAACTTGCATGGCAGGCGGATTGAACACTCTAAATTGTCCCTGGGTGTGAGTGTGAGCGCGGATGGTTGTTCGTCTCTGTGTGCCCTGCGATTGGCTGGCAACGGGTTCAGGGTGTCCCCCGCCTACTGTCCGGAGACAGCTGGGATAGGCTCCAGCACACCTTGTGAGGATAAAGCGGTTCGGAAAATGAATGGATGGAAGCACCAGTCAGGTCTCACCACAAGTCATTTACATAAAACAGTGTGTTTGTTATAGCTTTTACATCAGTTGCACTTGCAGCCACTGCTTGATTGTTTTAAAAATGCTCCATAATTCACCCATTTGCCTTACAGACTGCAATATATGTCACATGGATGCGCTTTTCACAGTGATTCCAACCATTGTTTTATACACTGTACTGTTGAGTCATACACATGATCGGGGGTCCGTCATAATGAGAAGCAGCAAAATGTTCGATCTCTACACCAGACTGATTAATTGGACAGCAAGAGAATAATCACTTCCTGTTGTTGCAATTGTCACATTATTTTATCCGAGCCATTTGATTAATTGAGTCTTCTTCTTTTGCCACCTTTACCCACTTTTCCATCCTGCTCCCTTTTCTATCTCCCTTTCTTGACTACCCTTCCACTATTGATCACCTCCATCTTTTCTATCCTTCCCCACGATCCAATAATTGCCTTCTTTAATTCCATCTTCCTTACAACGCGGTGTCGCGTTGCCACAAATACGCCGCCACTCCCACCCCCTTCCAAACACAGCCCCCCTCACTCTGCCCCTCGCCCCACTCCTCGTACTGGTGGCAGAGCCCCCCCTGACCCGCTCCCCTCGATGTCCGCTGCCCCCCAGCAGATAGGGGGCATGGTGTGGGACTTCCTGGGAAAGTGAGTGCTCTGTCCTGGCACTCGAGCCCGGCGGTGCGGTCTGTGGAATGAATGACGAATGCTTGCGTCAGCGTGACACTGACGGTCTCATGACACAAACATGCGTTATTGTTTGCTTTGAATTCTTTTCGACAATGTGCTGCCTTGTATTGAGTTTTGATTGCTTGAGACAGGCAAATGTATTTTTCCATGAATTGGCCTGTGAATGTGTACTGTGTGTTAATTTTGTGCTTTTTTTTTTTTTTTTGGCATGTGGCATCTGAACATCAGCAAGAAATGTTGGTCCACTGTGACCATTTAATCAGTTTATGAACATGTTGATCCCTTTATATATACTTTACATGCAAATGCCTTGAGACATGTCTTCAGTTCATTCAACCGAGCCATTTAGAGACACAACTGGATGAGATTAGTGTGAAACGGCAAGGCAACTTTTGTTTATAAAGTGCATTTCATGCACAAGATAATTCAATGTGCTTCACAAAATTAAAAGTACAACATTTAAAAACATTCACAAACAAAACATTTAAAGACGTTTTAAAGCACAGTAAATAAAAAAAAAAGTAGCTTAGTAAAATTACTAAAATAACGCACGAATGGTACAAGACTAAGATTTTGGAAAACATGAAAGCGCTTGACCTTTAACCCCGTCCAACAGGTCTGGGATGAACAAAAATAGAGAATTAGAGAATACGCTCCTTTTAATTTCCGACCACCTGTGTGTTCGCCTCAATTGCGTAGCAGCCCCCACTGCCACCCCATAAACATCATCAACTCTGATCTGCAAGTGCCGCCCACCTTCCCCCTTCCTCCCACCCTGCCCTAACTTTCCTTTGCAGATACTGAGGGAAAAGCTCGGCCCAATAACCTGCATGCAAAGGGCTGCTGTGCACCAGCTCCACCTGCTCATGAGTGTGGGGGGGGGGGG